>RJWK010007112.1:0-50718 GCA_004363435.1 Platanista minor
ATTGTAGGTCTTTTCCTTCTCTTGTGTTTCTTGCCTAGAGAAGTTCCTTTAGCATTTGTTGTAAAGCTGGTTTGGTGGTGCTGAACTCTCTCAGCTTTTGCTTGTCTGTAAAGGTTTTAATTTCTCCTTCAAATCTGAATGAGAGCCTTGCTGGGTAGAGTAATCTTGGTTGCAGGTGTTTCTCCTTCATCACTTTAAACATGTCCTGCCAGTCCCTTCTGGCTTGAAGAGTTTCTGCTGAAAGATCAGATGTTAACCTTATGGGGATTCCCTTGTGTGTTATTCGTTGTTTTTCCCTTGCTGCTTTTAATATGTTTTCTTTGTATTTAATTTTTGACAGTTTGATTAGTATGTGCCTTGGCATGTTTCTCCTTGGATTTATCCTGTATGGGACTCTCTGTGATTCCTGGACTTGATTAACTATTTCCTTTCCCATATTAGGGAAGTTTTCAACTATAACATCTCTTCCAATATTTTCTCAGTCCCTTTCTTTTTCTCTTCTTCTTCTGGAACCCCTATAATTCAAATGTTGGTGCGTTTAATGTTGTCCCAGAGGTCTCTGAGACTGTCCTCAGTTCTTTTCATTCTTTTTTCCTTATTCGGCTCTGCAGTAGTTATTTCCACGATTTTATCTTCCAGGTCACTTATCCATTCTCCTGCCTCAGTTATTCTGCTATTGATCCCCACTAGAGTATTTTTAATTTCATTTATTGTGTTGTTCATTGTTGCTTGTTTCCTCTTTAGTTCTTCTAGGTCCTTGTTAATTCTATTTCCAAGGTTTTGGATCATGTTTACTATCATTATTCTGAATTGTTTTTCAGGTAGACCGCCTATTTCCTCTTCATTTGTTAGGTCTGGTGGGTTTTTATCTTGCTCCTTCATCTGCTGTGTGTTTTTCTGTCTTCTCATTTTGCTTATCTTACTGTGTTTGGGGTCTCCTTTTTGCAGGCTTCAGGTTCGTAGTTCCCGTTGTTTTTGGTGTCTGTCCCCAGTGGCTAAAGTTGGTTCAGTGGGCTGTGTAGGCTTCCTGGTGGAGTGGACTAGTGCCTGTGTTCTGGTGGATGAGGCTGGATCTTGTCTTTCTGGTGGGCAGGTCCACGTCAGCTGGTGTGTTTTGGGGTGTGGCCTCATTATGATTTTAGGCGGCCTCTCTGCTAATGGGTGGGGTTGTGTTCCTGTCTCACTAGTTGTTTGGCATAGGCTGTCCAGCACTGTAGCTTACTGGTCTTTGAGTGAAGCTGGGTGCTCTTGTTGAGATCGAGATCTGCGGGGGATTTTCGCCGTTTGATATTATGTGGGGTTGGGAGGTCTCTTGTAGACCGGTGTCCTGAAGTTGGCTCTCCCACCTCAGAGGCACAGCACTGAATCCTAGCTGCAGAGCCTTTCCTCTACTGCAGCCCCACACTCGGCACAGTGCTAGCACTCAGCAGGCCCTGAACAAGGATGGACGCGAGGGTGGGTGGGTGGATGGATGGATGGCGGGTGGACAGGCAGGCAGGCAAGTCTGGGGCCCCGCTTCCGGACCTCTTACCTTGACTCTTAACTCCAAGTCTTTGATCCCTCATTTGCTTGCTTTCTTCTCACCTAAGATGGGACCAAAGAGACCATCTTCGAGAGTCCACAACTAGAAGTGACCAGCAGACCCAGGTAACCTTGACGTATGCACATTTTCCAGGTCTCCTTTCTTATTTGCAAAGTGTGACATCAGGGGCTTCTGCAGCACAGTTGATTTGTTTTGTTGGAGGACTCTAACAGCAAGTCTCCTGTGGGGTGTCAGCGAGCCGGGAGACGCCGGTCATCTGAGCGCATCCAGACCAGAAACCAGACTCCTGTGGGGTGTCAGCGAGCCAGGAGACGCCAGTCATCTGAGCGCATCCAAACCAGAAACCAGACTTTTTTCGTCCTTTGTGCTTAGTCTAGTTTCACTCGCTCGTAGGGTACCACATGTGGAGGTCTTGGTTTCCTCTTAACAAGCATTTCCCCAGAGAGGAGGCGAACGGCCTTCACGAGCAGTCTGCAGCCCCAGCCGCAAGCCCAGCTCCAGAGACAGGAGGTCCCCAACCATGCAGGATGACACCTGGGTCTCCAGGTCCTCAGCGGGGTCACTACCCACTTCTGTTGGCCGGGTCATGACCTCCCACCCATCCGCACCTGCTAAACGGGCCACGGTGAGCCCAGCCTCCCTCATGTTACCTGGAAGCTTCCTGGCCCAGAGCAAAAGATCACGGATTACACAAGAGACCAGGTGCCCTGTGGGTCTGGGGGGTTGGCTGGGGTCTCTGGGCAGAGAAGAGGCTCAGAGGGAACAAAGGGGACAGCCCTGGGGTGGGGGGTCTGAAGGCATGGGTTAGGGCCAGACCCCACTCAGGAATGTGTTCCCAGTAAGGCGTCCTCCCTGGAACGTGAGTGTGACAGGAGGACCACCCTGGGCACACCCGTCCTGAACAGAACTCCAGGAATGAGGGCGGCGTTGAGTCCCGCCCCAAGGCCGCGGCCTGCCCAGGTGAGGAAGACTGCGGGATGGTCAGTGTTGCTGAGGACAGTATGGCTTCTTCCGGAAAACCCACTGGGAGAGAGTTCTCTGAGGCCTTTCCCTAGGGACTAGCCTGTTGTCATCTAAATCTTGCAACAGAGTGTGTTTCTGTCTTTGCTTTGGCTACTGGGAAGCTCCAAAGCAAATTTATGACACACCTCTGCCACCTTCAGAAAACTTCATCAAATTTGTTTCTGTGTATGAACTCAGTGTGGGCTTTATTTTCTTTATTCGCTGATCCCATCTACTTATTTTTTGTTCTTTGTATGTTTTCCCTGAAAGCTATCTCATATTATTTTTGGAAGGAGATGGTTATGAGTAAATAAACAAAGCCCCTTCTGTCCACACAGGTTTACCATATTTTTTAACTTTACAACATCTTGTTGAATTAGAAGGTAGGTGGTTTCTCCCCTCCCTTTGTTTTCTTTTTTTAAAGTTGGCTTTTATTTTTAGTGAATTGTGTATGTAATTGGTTCCAAAGAATTAAATGTCTCTTGTCACAAAAAAAAAGAAAAGAAAACACAGTACGCTCCTGACACCCCTGCCCCCATTTCCTGTTCCTCAGAGGCAACGACTTGGAACTCTCTTGACCGATTCTGAATTATATGCTGACGTTGGTACTTCTGAATTTTTCAGCTTGGGGCGGTTTTGATGGACTTCCCAGTGTGGAGATGAGGCTATCATTCTTTCGCACAGCCTTCCACCCCCAACCCCCCGCCCACTCCCCCAGTACGCTCATCTTCCTGTCCTGCTCCCTGATGGCTGAACCCGAGCCCGCGGCGCTTACATTACTTTGACTCTAATTACTGAGACTCGTGTGATCGTGTGTTCTGGGTTATGTTCCCTTTGTCTTCCCTGGAGTCAGTCTGTCTCTCCTTACTTGCATCTCCCACCCCCACGTCACTGGTGGGGAGCTGGGGCCCCACCGAGGGTCACGCAGCACGGTGAGCTCCTGCCCCTGCGTCTCTTGGGTCTCTACCAAGTGAGGCATCGCTCTGCCTCCGGGAAGACCTGGCTTTCGGCCTCTCCATTGTTCTCCCAGGAGAGCGAGAACACCCCTTCCCACCGTAAAGTCACAGTCTGGCGCTTACCTGGAATGAGCCAAGGGCCAGTTCAAAGAACAGCCGCGTCTCCACGGCATCCTCCGGGGAGAAGGCAAAGATTACGTAGTGGACTCCGAAGAGGGGGACCAGCAGGAGGGTGGCCTTGGCCAGGCGCCTGAGGACACAGAGGCGCTGCAGTCTCGGGCCCCTCCACGCCCAGGCCCCCCTCTAGCCTGACTGCAGGAGGCTTCGCAGCTGTGTCCCCGCTGCTTGTTTGTTTCTACTTCCGTTTCGGAAAGTCTCCACCTCCAACGTATCCGTCACCCCGATTCAGTACTTATCAGTCCACGGCCAGCCCCCAAATTGCTGCTCATGCACCCTATCAGTAAAACGCTTTGAACCCATACCCACTTGAGTAACTTTACTGACTTACAACGTATCTGCACCTATTACTATCACTCTGTGTCTAATGTATTATTAGCAAAACCAGCATTCGCATTTGTTTGATAATAAATATCTGTAAGGAGAAGCTCTTTTGTTTTCTTCCCAGGTTAGGGTTGCCAAATTTAGCCAACAAAAATACAGGATACCCAGTTCAATTTGAATTTCAGATAAACAATGGATAATGTTTTTTGGGTTTTTTTTTTGGTGTAAGTGCTAAAAAACTATTTGTTGTTTATCCAAAATTCAAATTAAACTGGGCATCCTGTATTTTATCTGGCAACTCTGTCCTGGATCCCCAGCTGCCCCCTACTTTGGAGCCACTACTCTAGTGACATCCTGGGGAATCTGTCACCCGGTAATCCAGGCCTCTGCCAGATTCTCAAAACTCAGACCATGACAGAGAAAGCCTCTGTTGGACACTGCTTTGTCTTCAACATTTGTCATGGGCTGAACTGTGTTCCCCCAGAATTTTAGGTTGAAGCTCTAACTAAGCCCCAGTACCTCAGAATGTGACTGTACTTGCAGACAGGGACCAGTTTAAATGAGACCATCAGGGTGGGACCATAGTCCAACTAACTGGTGTCCTTGTAAGAAGAGACACCAGGGATGCAGGTGCACAGAGAAAAGGCCACGTGAGGACCCAGCGAGAAGGTGGCCGTTTACAAGCCAAGGAGATAGACCTCAGGAGAAACCAAACCTGCCAGCACCTTGATCTTGGACTTCCAGCCTCCGGAACTGTGAGTACATAAACCTCTCTTATTTAAGCCAGCCAATCTGTGGTATCTTATTGTGGCAGGCTGTGCAAACTAACACAGCATCTTTCTTAAACATCTTAAAGGTTTTAAAGTATTTTTGGATCACATTATCTTGAAAATCTGGTGAAAGCTAAGGTCTGGTGAAAGCTAAGGTCTAGTGAAAGCTGGAAAATACAGTCGACCCTTGGCATCCACAGGGATTGGTTCCAGACCCTCCGCAGACACCCAAATCCTTGGATGCTCAAGTCGTTTATATAGAATGGGGTAGTATTTGCATATAACCTACGCACATTTCCCCATATATTTAAATCATCTTTAGATTACGTATAATACCTCCTACAATGAAAATGTTTTAATTGGGAATTTTTTTTCCCAAGTATTTTCAATCTGCAATCCAAGGTTGGCTGAATCCTCAGATGCAAAACCCACAGAACAAGGAGGGCCACTGTCCCCGTAAAGGTTTGAATTTGGGTCCCCGAAGCCCACTCTCTGACTCCCTAGCCTTGTCCCAAGGGTAAGATCTCTGCCTCCAGGGATCCTGCTTAGATTTCTTTTCTCCCCACCCCTGGGGCCGGGTCTCAGGGTCACATGGACCCATTCTCCCTTCCCCTGGTCCACCGTAAACTTCCAGGTCCCGGCTTTTCCTTTTCCTCCACCTCCAACAGTGCCCAGCACCAGCTGGGTAAACAGCAGGTGCTCGGTAAATGCCTGCTGACTGACTGAGCGAGCGTGCCTAGGTCTTTGCCCTCCACTTACTTATAATGGTTCCCTTCACTTCCTCTTGTTTCTTGAGTTCTAAGTTTTCGCATCAGGATCCTTAGGATGTTTATAAAAAGGATGAAATTAATCTGTAAAACACAAGGCAGAGGTGGGGCTAAAGGTGATTTGCTTTCCCAGCACCTCTCCTGGCCCCGGCCCCTGGGCAGGGAAGGCACTGCAGACCACACCAGGACAGCTCATCACGCCCTCAGCCACCCCCAGTCCTGGCGAAACACACTGTCTGGGCAGGGATGGCTGCCACAGCACCGCCCGCCCCCCCCCCCTCCCCGGGATTCCGCAGCTCTGAGGTCTGCTCAGTTGCAGCATGGATTACTCACACTTGGAATGCGTTGGAATCTTGTTAAAAGGCAGACCTGGAGTAGGCCTGAGATTCTGCATTTCTAGCAAGCTCCAGGGAATGAATGCCAAAGCTGGTCCTTGGACTATGCTTTGAGTAGCAAAGGCTTTATAGCAGAGGTTCTCAAAGTTTAAGGTGCAGATTGCTGCGCTCCACCCCCAAGGTTATGGTTTAGTAAATGCAAATGAGATTTGCTCTTTTTTTTTTTTTTGGCCACACCACATGGCTTGCAGGACCTTAGCTCCCCAACCAAGCCCTAGGTAGTGAGAGCACAGAGTCCTAACCACTGGACCGCCAGGGAATTCGCAAGATTTGCACTGTTAACAAGCTCCCAGGTGAAGCTGCTGGTTTAGGGACCACACTTTGAGAACCGCTGCTTCGGAGCCATACAGAGCCTCTGCAGGTCGATCACCAGCCCCAGGAAGCCTTCTTGACTGCCTTCCTTTCCTGATTCACTGTAGTTAGGGATGATGCTACTTGTAAGAGCACTTGAAATCCTTGAAGGGGCCAAATGCAAGCATCTGTGTGTGTCCACTAATCACCAATTTAATCCTAACTTTCTAAAGGACAGGAACGGAGTCTATTTCTTTCGGTGTCCCCTTCCCCAACTCCAGTGCCCAGTGCCAGCAACACTATGAAGTTGCCCGTGCGTCGGCCCCTCTCCTCCCCTCCCCCACCAGCTCTAGAATCATTCTGAAGAAGCAGGGTCAGTGGGGCTGACTGGCTGGGGCCCCTCATTGTTCAGACAAGTGGCCTGGGGACGATGGCCAGAAGACACAGGATTAGTGGCCTGTCTGGGGCCCCAGCCCAGCGCCCCTGCCTCAGGGCGCTTCTCAGCTCGCTGTTTGTGTGTCTTGCTCTAAGCCGTGCATGCTGTAAACTAACAAAGGTGCTTTTATCTTATTTCATTTTTTTGCCTTTGAATTGCATTTAACTTAATAGGGAGAACTTGAAAGCAAGCGGGAAAATCGTAACTATCCCAAGGATGAGTCTTAAATAGTGGAATTCTAGGTCCCGTGACAGGCTGGTAGGGAGAAACTTTGCATCAGGAGTGCCCACCCAACATCTGTCGGTCACTAGAGGGACTGCAGTCTTGTGAAAGCAGCCTGGGCCCTGGGGCTCTCGTGGGCTGGGCTGTCCAAGCCCCAGTGTTATGCAGCTACAGCACATCAGCCAGTCATCTAATTTCAAATCATCTATTGCTACGTGAAAAAAACAAACTAGGGCACCAAAGTACATTACGCAGTTTTGAAAAAGTACAAGTGCTCAAAGAAACAAATAGGGAGGAAAAGCGCATGATCACAGTGTGCGTCTAGGTACTAAAAATATGGCTGATCTCATTCCCTTTCTAAGAATACATTTTGTATTTTCCAGTTTTTTACATGACTTCATTATTATTTTAGAAATGACAATATATTTTGATTTTACAGAAAAACAAGTACATTCTTATTAAAACATAGCTAGTGACAGAGTCAATATTTTTCCACCACATCATCAACCTGATAAAAAAGGTTCTGACATTATCTAAATGTGACAAGCTGACAAAAACCAACTTTTGGTAAATAACAGCAGATTTCATTATACTGTTTTCAGCATATTGACTGTAGTAGGAAATGAAAGCTTAGTATCTTTCATTATCCTTTAAGCTTCAATTTAGTCAGATTATAAAACACTATGCTAAGGTTAGCAAATAAAAATGATAATCAAATTATTTGTTACCATAAAATGACTCTGGGTAGCAATGTCTTAGGGGAGCAAACATAAAGTCTTGTTTAAAGTACTAGATACTCCCTGTGCTAGGAGTACACTCTGCATTACTACCGTATCAGACACCCTCTTCCCTGAGTGGTTCCAGATTAATGAATGGCCCTCACACCTGCTAAGAAAAGCAGAAATAGGAAGTCATTATACTCTCCCGAGCTACTCAGTGGCCTAATGTGGCTGCTACTCGGATTTCTCTACAATTTCCAGCTCTCCTATTGCAAGTTGAGACGGTAGGTAGGATCAAATAACATTCTATTATTTTTGGAAAAAAAAAGAAGGTGGTCATGGATGGCCCCAGGAGGCGAGCCAGTCAGCCATCAGCAGAGGAGGGGGCTGCTGCCCTGTCCTGCCTCCTGTGAGCCCAGGAGGGGCACGTTCTGTCACCTGGTTCTGCAGCCTTGGCATTCCTCTGAGCCTGTGCACGTTACTTCCGGAGAGGGGCTGCCCCAGTGTGCCCCCCGCCCCATGTGTATTTCTTGTTCTTATCCAGGCCCACAGGCTCAGCTAAGGGCCTCTGGATTGCAGAGCACAATCACCTGGAAACTTAAAACCAAGACGAGCCCCCAGGCCCCTCCCCAAGACAAGGAGACCCTGCCTCTCTGCTATCACTGTTTTTAGAAAGCTCCCAGGTTGAGAGTCCAGTCAGGGTTGAGACCCCTGAGCTCCCCTGTCCACAAGTCCCTCCTGAATCTCTCCGCTGGGGCTACCCCTCCGGGCCTGTCCGCGTCACAGCACCACAGAGACCCAAGACCAGTTTGGCACTTGGCGTTCCCCAGGTGCAACCCCCCTCCTGTAATCGCAGCTCAGTGAGTCTGCCCACTTTAACCAGAGAACACCGAGAAAAATGATCAGGCGCCAGTGTTCTGAACCAGTGGAGGGGGAATCTCAGGCCAGCCTGAGCCAGCCAGTTAGGGTAAGGAGCTCTGCTCGCCACACCACAACTGCCACCCGTGGACCAGGCAAAGGCAGGCTCTTGCCACCTGCCTCACCGCCCTCCCATCCACTGGTCTCTAGGGGCCAGAGCTCCAGACCCTCCTGCCACCGCCCAGCCCCCGGAAGGTCTGGTTTATCCCTCCGCACACCCAGAAGCAGCAATGCTGGCCTTGCCCTGGCCCTCTGCCCTGCAAGCCGGTCCTGTTTTGGTCTCTCCCGCTGGAGCCCAGCTCAGGGGGATGGCCACTTACCAGGACGGAGACGATCACAGGCCCTCGAATGACCCACCAGATGGACGCGTTGGCATTGATGTCCCAGCACCTAGGGAGGGACAGCCAGGCATCACAAGGAGTGGGGAGCTGGCTGACCAGAAGAGACTAGTTCTCTGACGTCCCCTTTGCAGGAAGGACCCACACTGTGGTCCTGACCCCAGAGGCTGTGTGCTCAGCACCCTGAGAACTGACCGTCCTCTGCTGCCCAGGAGCACTGCCGGGGCCAAGGGAGGATCTGGGGAGCAGAAGCGTGTGGACCTGACATGGAAGATTCTGGACCCCGAAGCCAGCACACTGTCAGAATGCACTGGGGAGCATGGCGGCCAGGCGGGTGACCTCAGGGAGTGAAGTGTCCGGGTGACTGACGTGTGACGTCGGCCCCGGGGACATCAGGCACAGGGGCACTTGGCAACTGGAGAGCCTGTGCTTGGTCTAAGGTGGCCACAACTCTGTCCGGCTCATTTTTGCCACAAGGGCCCACAGGAAATGTTGATAGAACTTTCCATTTGTTCTAAAGAAGCTGAAAATCCAGACTTTTCTTTAAGGGAATTTATCCAATTTAAAGGATTATTTGGGGGGCTTCCCTGGTGGCACAATGGTTAAGAATCCGCCTGCCAATGTAGGAGACACGGGTTCGAGCCCTGGTGCGGGAAGATCCCACATGCCGCGGAGCAATGAAGCCTGTGCACCACAACTACTGAGCCTGTGCTCTAGAGCCCGCGAGCCACAACTACTGAAGCCTGCGTGCCACAACTACTGAGCCTGCACGCCTAGAGCCCGTGCTCCGCAACAAGAGAAGCCACCGCAATGAGAAGCCCGCGCACCACAAAGAATAGTAGCCCCCGCTCGCCGCAACTAGAGAGAGCCCGCGTGCAGCAGCCAAGACCCAACACAGCCAAAAATAAATAAATAAAATAGATACAACATTAAAGAAATAAAAAGTGTCAAAAAAAAAAGGATTATTTTGGACTGAATTGGACTGCAAGACACGTGCACGTCTCGTCTGCCCTCGTCCAATCTCTGGCCTGGCTGTGTCATTACGCGGATGACACACGGCCTCCCCCCCCTCGGCCCGGCTGCCGCACCTCCTCCCGGGCTTCTTCCATGCTGTCCTTCCACAAGCCCGCTCCAGGAACCCCCGGGCTTGCCCTGTCCCTGAGCCCAAGTCTTTGGAGAACGAGACTAGAGCTCTTGGTGCCCGTCAGGGCTATAAGGCTGCTCTGCTGCTCTCCGGGACCTGCGGGACTCACACACCCGCGTCGGAGGAGGGAGCTGCCAGGAGAGGAAGAGCTGGGCTGGCCCTCAGAGCAGCTGCCAGCGCTTCACAGCTCTCGTCGCGCACCTGACCCAACCGCAGAGTGGCTGGGCCAGCCCACCCCAGCAGGGCCGGGCATTCGGCAGCCTGTGCTGCAGAGAACTCGCCTGTGGCCCCAGGTGTGAGACACAGGCCTCTCCTAGGTAACAGCTCCAAAGAAGCGTCCGTCCTGCTGGAAGAGCTGGACAAGATAAAATATACCCTCGTTACCTCACTCCGTCCACCAGCTTACCCGACATCTTCCAGAAAGTGCCTGGTGACAGCCCACGAAGCAACAAAAATGGCTGGGGAACCTAAGGGTTAAAAATAAAGGGGGGGGGCGGCAGAAAGGAGAAGACTCAATTTTCAGCACCCTTACGAGAGACAGGACCATCAGCGATTCCAGGCCAGGGAGCAAGCAGGTGCCAAGGTCTGGCTGCCATGGAAACCCCCTTGCCGTCCCGTGTAAATGTGCAGCCTCGCACTTCAAGGGTGCCAAGGAATCCCTGGGAACGGAGGCAGGATCACACAGATCCTGAAGGCCACTGGGGGGCAGGGGGCTCCTGGGAGCTTGGGCCTGGTTCCGGAGGACCTCTGCGGGGGAGAAGGGAGGGGACCAGGGCCCCTGGGCAGGCCCATGGAGTTTGTAGAGGCCACTGGTGGAGCCCTTTCTCAAACTGGGATATTTGGGGGGGATACAAGGCCACAGGAGAACATTTAGTTTCATTTGAATGTTGGTTTCTAAAAAGTTTGGCCATTCAACTGGTAATGTAAGCTATCAATGTTATGTAAACAAAAATACATTTTGGACTAGAGAACTGTAAGTACACAGGTAATTTAAAGATAAAATACAAGAACACTTCCTGACTTCTGGCTGAACATGACAAATTGAACTTATACATTTATCTCTGTTTCTCACTAAAACCCCCCCAACATGACAGTAAAGAAATAAAAAAGCTACAAGCCCATAAGCACAAAGAATGGGCAAAGGAGGCCACAGTGCACGAGATGCCAGCACACTCAGGAGCCTGGGAGCTGGCAGAGGAGCAGGAACTGATGTCCCAGAGCAGACAAAGCTGAAACACAAGCGCAGCATGGGGGCTGCTGCTGGGAAGGCGCCCGGGCCAGGTGGTGAGGGAGGGCACCCGGGTCGCCAGCAGGCAGGAGAGAGGGTGGGGCTGGAAGACAGGAAGCACATAACCACCCCAGGTGGCCAGCACCACCATTCTAGAGCCAAAGAGTTCATCCCCGACAGAAGGGCATTCTCTGGAGAAACAGAGCCAAGGGGAATGGGGCTCTGGCCCAGCAGAGGGTGGGAGGGGTACTCAGCTGGGCATGGGGACCGAGAGATGATCTACACCTGTGCTGCCACGTGTGGCCACTGAGCCCTTGATATGTGGCTGCTCTCAGATGAGCTGTGCTGAAAGTGCAAGATAGCAGATTTGGAAGATTTGCAAGAGTAAAAGACTGTAAAATATGTTATTAACGATTTTTAAAATTATACATCGAAATGTTAATATTTTTGTTATATTGGGTTAAACAAAATATACTACTGAAATTAATTTTACTAATTAATGAAACTAATTAGTTTCTTTTTACTGTGTTTACTGTGGCTACTAGAAAATTTTAAGTTATATAAAATATAGCTCAGATTCTATTTTTAATGGACATGCCTGTCATCCGCTGACTGGTAAGAGCCCACCCCCAGCCTGCTCAGTTCTCAGACCTCTAATAGCCGGGATTGCACCCTTGCTCGAGCCCTCCAAACCCCACCCCAGGCAGGAGATGACAGGATTCTTCCCTGAAGGAACCAAACAGCCTCAGACAAAGGGCCTCTAGGAGCGATGCTGAGGACCCACCAACACAGCGGCCACTTCCAGCCCAGTCTCCCTTGAGAGACATGTCCCCCCGCTCCCCTCCACACACACACAGAGGGCCTTCAGTCAACACCGAAGTGACTCACTCTTAAATATGAACAGTCAAGGTCACTAACATCTGAGGAAAGCTGATTACATAAAAGACAAGGACCAAAACAACCAGAGAAAAGGAACTCAGAGGAAACAGACCATACAGGCTGTACGAGGAACTTGAGCAAAACAATTCTAAGGAATATCATCAGCGAGATTAGAGGGACGATTACTTCTCCAAGACACAAACAGGATGCCGAAAACAGGGAGCATTCAGAGAATAAGGAAGAGGGCTTGGAAATTGAATATATGATGATCAAGATTTTTTTAATTCCATAGATGGGATGGAAGATAAAGACCAGGAACTGCCCAGAAAGCAGAACACAAAGCGTGGAATGAAAAGTAAGAGGAAAGAAAGGAGAAAATTAGAAGCCAATTCCAAGATGTGCACCATCTGATTAAAAGTTTCAGAAAGAGAGGATTAAAAACCAGAGGGAAGGAAATGATCAAAGGGGCAGTGTAAAAACATTGTCCAAGAAATGAAGGATGTGAGTTTCCAGATGAAAGGACCACCACATACCAGAAAAAGGATGAAAATAGACTTGCATGGGGGCAATCCCTATGATATTTCAAAACACAGGAGACAGAGAGAAGATTCTACAGATTCTACAGCTTATACAGAGGTGAGTAAAAAGGTTCGGGAAACAGAATGACATGGCATGTCGCATAACACCAGATGCCAAGACAGAAGGCCTCCAAAATTCTGGAGAAAAATAACTGTCAACCTAATTTCTATGCCCAGCAAAACTACAAATTGGGTGTGAAAGTTGAACAAAGATATGTTTAGATATGCAATGCAAAAAAATGTAGCTTCCAGACTTCCCTGGTGGTGCAGTCGTTGAGAATCTGCCTGCCAGCGCAGGAGACATGGGTTCGAGCCCTGGTCCAGGAAGATCCCACATGCCGTGGAGCAACTAAGCCCGTGCTCCACAACTACTGAGCCCATGCGCCACAACTACTGAGGCCCGCACGCCTAGAGCCCGTGCTCCACAACAAGAGAAGCCACCACAAATGAGAAGCCCGTGCGCCGCAACGAAGAGTAGCCCCTGCTCCCCGCAACTAGAGAAAAGCCCACGCGCAGCAACGAAGACCCAATGCAGCCAAAAAAAAAAAAAATGTAGCTTCCATGCTCTCTTTGTTAAGACAGACACTGGAGGATGTGCTCCAACACGACTGGACAGTAAACCAAAGAGAGGCAGACAAGAAGTCAAGGAATAGGATTCGTGGAGGAAAACGAAGGAAATCTCAGCCTGAAGGTTAAGGGAGTTGAGCAAGTCTAGAGAATGACCAGCCCCAATAGAGCAGGAGGGCAGAAGGCTCTTCTAGAAAGAACATGGGTGGGTGTATCAGGTTAAACAGCATCCCCCCCAAAGGTTCACATCCCTAGAACCTTAGGATGTGACCTTTCCTGGAAATAGGGTCTTTGCAGGTGTTATTAGTTAAGATGAAGTCATACTTGTGAGGACCTTAATCCAATATAACTGGCATCATTTTAAGAAGGCCGTGAGATACACACACACAGAGGAGGCACAGAGGGAAGAAGACCGTGTAAAGATGGAGGGAGAGATTGGAGTGAGGCTCCTACAAGGCAAAGAAGGCCAAAGACTGCCAGCAACCACCAGAAACAAGGGGAGAGGCAGGGGAGAGGCATAGAGCATATTGCTCCTCAGAGCCCTCAGAAGGAATCAGCCCTGCCAAGACCGCACTTTGAACTGGGAGACCATAAATTTCTGGTATTTTAAGACAAGTGGCAACTTGTTACAGCAGCCCTAGAACACTAATACAGCAGGAATAAACCAAACAAATAGGAACTAATAGACTTCACATTGTTGCATTTGATGATGGGGAACCAGCATTGGAGGGTTTTCCAGTTCTGTTGAGAATTTGGGAGAATTAATGACAGCAACACAAAATGAGTCAATAAAAAATGACTCCATAAGTTTGGGATTAACACACACACACACTACTATATATAAAATAGATAACCAACAAGGACCTACGGTACAGCACAGGGAACTCTACTCAATATTCCGTAATAACCTCTATGGGAAAAGAATCTGAGGAAGAGTGGCTACATGTATGTGTATAACTGATCCACTCTGCTGCACACCTGAAACCAACACAACATTGTAAATCAACTCTACTCCAAAATAAAATAAAAATTAAAAAAATGACTCCATAAAATATAAAAACTTAAATATTGGAAGTAAAATCGATGTACACCAGTTGGCTCAGTAGGAAACAATATTTACATAGACATGATGATGTATACATTGAATACTGTGATTTAGCCCCAAACTGTGAAAGACTCTAACGGGAGGATGGAGGCGCCAGATGAAGAATTTTATACCCTTCCCTCTAATCAAAGGAATCAACAAATAATGCCTCAGGACTTCCCTGGCAGTACAGTGGTTAAGAATCCACCTTCAGGGCTTCCCTGGTGGCGCAGTGGTTGAGAGTCCGCCTGCCGATGCAGGGGACACGGGTTCGTGCCCCGGTCCGGGAAGATCCCACGTGCCGCGGAGCAGCTAGGCCCGTGAGCCATGGCCGCTTAGCCTGTGCATCCAGAGCCTGTGCTCCACAACAGGAGAGGCCACAACAGTGAGAGGCCCGCGTACCACAAAAAAAAAAAAAAAAAGAATCCACCTTCCAATGCAGGGGACGTGGGTTGGATCCCTAGTCTGGGAACTAAGATCCCACATGCGGAGCAACAACTAAGCCTGTGCACTCTAGAGCCCTCATGCCACAACAAAAAGATTCTACGTGCTGCACCAAAGATCCTGCGTGCCACAACTAAGACACGACGCAGCCAAATAAACAAATAAATATTTTTTAAAAAGTGGGCCAAGGACGTGAATAGACAGTTTAAAAAAGAAGAAAAAACAATGCCTCAGATGGACAAATCAAGACATAGGAGGATATTGTTTAGAAACGTGAGAGCAGATATCGAGAGGAGCAGCTAAAGAGCTGGAGGATGTTACATCTGGGTGGCAGAAGTGGGAGCCTCTTCAGGAGACTGCTTGCTTTTGTTTGTTTTTTCATTTTAGACTTGTAGTTCTATTTAATTCTTTAAACCAAGTACACGTATGGCTTTGATAAAAAAAATTCTCTGCCTCAATTGTGGGTACTTTGGGCAAACATGGATTCTGAGGGCCACCTGTTTATGATTACTTGTCTTACATCTTTAACAGTGAGTAGGTGGAAAAGTTTGAAAAGCGGATAATGGCTTAAGTCATGGTTCTCACTGTGGTCCCTGCAACAGTGGTATCAGCATCACCTGGGACCTGGTTAGAAATGCAGAGTCTCAGGCTCCACCGCTGGCCCACTGGACTGAGACTGTGGGGCGGGGCCCAGGCAACCAGGTTGACGTGCCCTCTGCATGGTTCCAACGCCGCTCCAGCTGGAGCACCACCAGTCTGAGTTCCCTCAGTGAATGGGAGTTTGACGCAGCTCCTCTAAAAGCCAGAGGTATCACTCTTTCTTGGGCACAGACTGACACCCCAGCCACCTTGAGAAAGTAAAAGCTTTGGATAAGTAATAAAAACTTCAAAAGCTTGTGCCTTCTGACTCAGGGGTCCCAATTCCAGGATTCTCTATTAAACATGGAATAAGCTTTGACCATGAAAGTATTCCTCACTGTGTTATTTATCACAGTGAAAAATAAGAAACAACCTTAACATCCAAAAAATAGGTATTTGGTTACATACATCCACACAGTGGTTAAAAATGTTTACTGAAGATTTGAAAGAATACAGAGCATGCTTCTGTGTTCATGGAAAGAGGCAAGATTCAAAATTCTATACACCGGACGACTGCAACCGTGTGGGAAAAATTGGGAGTATAAGAAAAGTCTAACCGCAAAAAAAAAAAAAAAAAAAAAAAAAAAGTCTGGAAGGAAACCCTAGAAAAGGTTCAACAGATGGGACTATGGTAATTTTTTTTCCTACTTAAAAAAAAATTTTTTTTTTTTGGCAAAGTTTTATGGTGGCCACATACTCATTTCAGCAACCTATCTCTGGGGAGGGGGGTGAGTACAAACTGAGGCACGGGCCGCTGCTTTTGCAAGAGAGGCACGGAGAGAAGGAACCGCTGCTGTTTAATGTGCTGCTCTATCCCCAGGGCCTGGCATATAGTAGATGCTCAATAAACATTTGAGGAAGAGGGACTTCCCTGGTGGCCCAGTGGCTAAGGCTCTGTGCTCCCAATGCAGGGGGCCCGGGTTCCATCCCTGGTCAGGGAACTAAATCCCACATGCTGCAACTAAAAGATCCCACTTGCTGCAACTAAAGATCCCGCGTGCTGCAACTAAGACCCAGCACAGCCAGATAAATAAACAAATATTAAAAAAATATATTTGAGTAAGAAAAGAAGGCTCTCATTATCTCACTTAAACCTCCTAAAAACCCATGATGGAGATATTATCACAATGCACTTTTGTCTCCTTGCTAGGCTACAAACCCCTGGAGCGACAGAACCATTTTTGTTTTTGTTTTTATCTCTGTAAGCCCTCTGAGCCCAAAGAAGCGCTCAAAGCAAGTTCAGCAAATTATGATCCTGATCTTATAGATGAGGAAACCGTCCACGTTCATAACAGGGAAATCCTGGCCGATCTGGGATTCAAGGCTCAGTGAGGTGGCTACACACTGGGGGCATCTGGGGCAGAGTTAGCAGCATAAGGCAAGTCGCTTGTCCCAGGCTCTCTGGAACTACTGGCCTCTGTGGAAATCCAGATGTGCAGAGCCCTTCATCTCCTGCTGACTGAGGGTCATGTGCTAAGCAGGCTGCCAGAGTTCAGAAGCAGGAGGGCTCAGTGAACTCCGCTGGCTCAGGCAACTTCCCTGATGGTCTGATGAGGAGATAGAGCCCTGGCATATAAGGATTTAGACAAACAGAAAAGACAGTGGAGGGCATTCCTGGCAGGGGCACTTCTTAATTAAAGGCACCAAGAAGAAAGTAAATGAAGCTAACGGCTACTACACATGACTACCCCTGTAAGCCTGTGAGTCACTCACAGAAACCTGACTCTGTCTAGAACCCAGTGGGGAACTTACATATGTTTATCAAATGAACAACTGATGGATGGAGGGAAGGAGGGAGGCAGGAAGGCAGAGAGGGATGGATGGATGGACGGAAGGATGGATGGATGGAGGGATGGAGGGGTGGACGGAAGGATGGATAGATGGATGTTTCTTTATGGCAGAATGAGAGTTAAGGGGCTTTGCAAATAGACAGGCCTCGGTTTGAATTCTGGTTCTACCCTTGTCTACAGTGTGAGCTGAGCATGTTATGTCATGTTTCTGAGACAAGGTTCCTCTAAGAGGCCTCTGAAGGTTGTTGTGATGATTAAATAATGCATGCAAAGTGTTGAGCTCAAAGCCTGGCATACGGTAGGTGCTCAAGAAATCAGAATTATTATCATCTTCGTTGACCAGGAGGGAAAGGGGGAAGAGAAGCAATGGGGCCTGCAGTTAGCTGTCTTACTACCATTTCCCCTCCTTCCTGGAAACTGAATCCTGAATTTCCTTTGGGAAGCTATGTAGTTTGAGTAGCTTCAGCCAATCAGTGTATTCCATTCTCTCAGGCCCCTGTGATTGGTTCAAGGATGTGTATAACACTTCAGCTGGTGCAATCAGAGTGAATCTCAGAGTATTTGCTGGGAGTGCTTGGACACAGCCTCTCTCTTTCATCAGGTGTAACAGTGAAGCCAGGAAGAAGCCCAGAGGTGCTGGCAGTTACATTGGAAGCACCTAATGATAACACTGATGTTACAGATGGCACAGCAGAAAAACAAAAAGAAATGTTGAGCTGCTGGATTCAGCCTCACCTGAAGCGGGTGACCCCTGGACTTGTCAGTTATATGAACCAATTAATTTCTTTGATGTTTAAAGCCTGTCTAAGCCAGGTTTTCTGATACCTACAGTCAAAAGCGCCCTAACGGATACAAAAGGGAGCAGGAATGAGGGCGTGCAGATGCAACGTCTGGGGAAGACGAGGCAACAGTGTTGGGGGTATCAAACTGTAAAAGGCTTTGGGTACCAGAAACTGGGGCTAGGTTTTAGCTATTTTTTCCCATGTGACAGACAAACTGAGGCCAGAGAGTTGCCATCAAGCAGCTTGTCTAAGGTCACAGCAGTTCACGAACTTAACTAAGTATAGAGCTGCAACTGGAGCCCACACCCTTCTCCTCTGCCCCGGTGCCCTTTCCCGCCTAGCATGCAGCCACCGTGCCCCTGGAGAGACATACCCCATCCGAGGGCAATAAAGCCCTGGAGCCATTTCCTTTCCGAGAAGAAGGAGACGACGAGGAGCGCGTGGAGGTAGAGACCTTCCACCAGCAGCCAGGAGTAGTTGGCCAGGATGCAGTACTGGAAGAAGACCATGACCAGCTTGCAGCCCACCTGCAAAGACAGGCAGCTGAGCCCCAGGCTGGCGGCCCCGGGCTTCCCTCCAGGACAGGTGGGGTGCGGTAGGGGTCAGCAGCCAGGCCAGGAAGCGAGCCTCTGGGGCTCACGGCCACCCCCTCTGGCCTTCCACCATGAGAAGACCAGGCTCATAGAGTTCTCGAGACTGGGAATCCACACGCCAAAGGGCTGTTGCAGCAGCAGGAACGGCATTCAAATTCTGGAACCGGGGCTTCCCTGGCGGCGCAGTGGTTGGGAGTCCGCCCGCCGATGCAGGGGACGCGGGTTCGTGCCCCGGTCCGGGAGGATCCCACACGCCGCGGGGCGGCTGGGCCCGTGAGCCGTGGCCGCTGGGCCTGCGCGTCCGGAGCCTGTGCTCCGCAACGGGAGAGGCCGCAGCAGTGAGGGGCCCGCGTATCGCAAAAAAAAAAAAATTCTGGAACCGGCTGCCAGGTGTTAAACGGTCAGATATCGCCCAATTCCCAGCAGCACATGCGGGCATTTTTCAGATGAGGGAAAGGGATTTCTGAGCAAAAGGTTAATAAAATCCTTTCCAGCTTTAGTTTTCCTGGAAATAGATAAAGAAGGGACGAGCTAACACTGATGAGAGTACACGACCCTGCCCGGTGCACTGCGTCTGGACTGCAGGCCTCTGAACACCAGAGGCGGGTGCCAGGGTTGGCCTTGCCTGATGCTGTGACTCTTGTGGCAGGCCTGTCCCTTGCCGGGATCCCTGGAAGCTATGCCTGTGGGATTGTCGGGCCGAGGCTTCTATGCCAGCACAGCTCCCATTCCCGCACTGTGAGTGCCTCCTTTCCTTTCACCGCGCTGTTCCCTGAAGAGAGGACAGCTCCTGGGATGGCCCGAGGGCTGCTGCACAGAGTGCAGGTCACGTCCACGTCCACAGCGGAGGAGCGCCCAGGGCCGCCTGTGGCCTCCCAGACACTCGACTCCAGGCGTGGCCTGTGGCTGGCTCGTCAGTCTGCGGGTTAGTAGAACCTGGAAAGGTTCCCTGCTGGGCACTGCTGGACTTCCCCACTGGTCAGTGATGGTGTGGGGCCTGAACCTGTCTTCTGACTCCCAAGAAATCTCCCTGAGACACAGGGGACCTGCTTGAGGGACCTCTCAGTCTTGAGTCAGAAAACACACACATACACACACGTACATGGAAAACTGTAAGCAATGCAAACCTGACAGATCTGTGAGCAATTACAGATGTGAGTGGTGGGAAGTGGCGGGCAGGCTGACTAAACCAATCTCGATTTCCAATCCCCTTCTCCCTTGCTGGCTCCTGCTGTGGAGACTATGATAGTAAAATACTCAATCTCCCAGCTTCCTTTGCAGTTAGATGTTGTCACATGACACAGTTCTAGCCCGTGAGATGTAAACATAGTCTTGGAAAGAGGCAAAGCCTCCCAAAGAGAAAAAAATTTTAACCTTGACTTTCCTGCTTTTTGCCTGGAACATGGATGTGAGGCCTGGGGTTGTAGCAGCCATGGTGCTAACATGCAGTGTAAAGCATGGGATCACGAATGGCAGAGCAGAAAGGGGAAAGGACTGTGTCCATCATGGCATGGAGCCAGTGCCACCACTGGGTCACCCATCTGTGGACTGCTTCTGTGGGGAACAACCCCCATCGGTTTAAGGCACTGATGTACACTTTTCTGTTACATACAGCGAAAGGGATCCGCAACTGGTACACAGTGACAGTGCAATGAACGAAGACTCATCTGAGCTTTCAGAAGGAGGACGAGGGTTAGATTTAACAAAACGACTGTTCCACTGCACATCTGGGTGTGCAGACACACAAGCATATGCTCGCCTTTTTCTTTCTACAACCCCAACCCTCTAGCTTTAGCCATCTGTCTACATTTGGGACTTGGCAGGAGCAGGGAAGGGAGGGGATTGCTGTGTGTCTAATCCACTCCGGGACACTGGGAGTTGAACAGCAGCCCCATGGGCTTCTCGACAAACTGCTTTCATGTGGGTCCCAGACTGTGCATGTGGGGACATGAGACTCCCTGAACCTCCCCAGCGCTGGCCCCTTTACTCTAGGCATTAAGTGCAGCCTCAGCAGGGATGGCGGACGCAGCGGGGGAGCAGGCAGGCCTGGCCACTCCGTGGGCCACGCAGGTGTGTTACCCTGTGGGCATCGCAACGGGTGACGTCATCGTCGGAGAAGAGCACGGCATCCTTGATGAAGTTGGACAGGGCACGCAGGATGAAGGACACAAAGAGATGCATGTGGATGTAGTTGCGGGTGCAGTGCAGCTTCCTGCAGGGAGAGGACGCAGGGCCATAGAGACCAGAGCCGGAGAGGCCCAGGGCTCGGCCGCCCACCCTCCCACCACCCCCACGCACCACGGAAACCCAGGCCCTAGACGTGACAACTCTCTAAACCTCCCTGTTTGCAGCACCTGAATGAGCTCAGGCCCCCAGGTGCCCAGCCTGCTCTGTCTCATGCTGCAATAAAAAAAAAAAAAAAAAAAAAAAAAGCTGGGGTTATAAGGGCGAGATCCTATTCTGCCCCGACCACCACCTCCAGCTCCCAGAACTGTCAGAAGGGGGTGGGGAAGGGGGCAAGTGGCACAGCAAGTACACAGGCTGTGGGGAGAAATCAGACCCGGGCTCTGTCACTTTTCAGCTACACGGCCTAGAGCAAGCCCTTCACCAGCCAGAGCCTAGGTTTCCCCCTTGCTGTAGGGGAAAAGTCTCTTAACTGTTCTGCTCCTTCCGCTTCAGGAACCAGGCTTTCTTACCAGGAACGCATGCCAGCTCTGGTTGGGGATGACGCTACCCCTACCCTCATGACAGACCTGACCAATCAGAGCTCCATACCTGGCTGCACTGATTGGCTCAGGGCTGGGCATGTGACCCAAGCCAGCCAATGAGAATTCCCCCAGGACGTTCATTGCAACTAATGGAGAAGGGGGTCTCTTGGCTCTGGTGTCGCTGAGCTGGTAGAATGTAGGTCTGCAGCTGCTGGTGGCTGTGTGTGCCAGCCCCGCGTAAAGCCTGCCTGAGGCCAATGCAAGGTGAAGAAAGGGCAGGAGACAGACCCAGTTCTGCTGATACCTTTGAGCACCTAGATCCAGGCACACCTAAAGCCAGATGCCCCTGAACTTGTCGATTATGTGCATCAGGTCACCTTTGTTTTTTCTTAAGGTGTTTTAAGGTGGATTTCTGTTTCTTGCAACCCAGAGTCTGGCTACTATACCTGTAAAATGGGGATGATACCTATCTCACAGCATTGTGTGAAAATTAGAAATGATACATGTAAAGCAACTGGTGCAGTAAGTTCTAGTGATGTTCAGTACATGTCAAATGAATAAAGGAATGAACGAGGTCACAGAAACTTCAAAGTTTTGCCACAGGGAAGCTTTAGATCAATAGGGGACAAAGTGGCCCACCAGACCTTCCTCTCTCTGGTCAGAACAATTAAAAGAGACCTGAAATCTGTGTCGGGGAAAGCTGGGAAGATGGAGAGCTGGCAGCAGGTTCTTACCGAAAGGCACAGAGGATGCTGAGGGCAACCAGGAGCATCACCAGGGAGGAGCTGTAGCCCACAGTGTACATGACCTTCAGCTTCAGGAGGTACTCGTACTGCAGAGAGAGAGGACTGTGTCAGCCCCACCCACCCACCTGGCTGAACCTGCCCTTTTCTGCCACAGAGCGTACCTGCTCCAGGCTGCCGAAACCCCTTCAACTCTGACCGCTATTCTGTTCATACCCCAAGGACACACATTCATAGACTCACGACCTCTTCTTGGCTTGGGAAAAGACCTTGGGGATCATCTGATACCAGTTCAAAATTCTATCCCATACACAGGGCCCCAGACCATCACCCTGAATTCAAGCCTTTGCTTGAATACCTCCACGGATGAGGCGCTCACTGCTTTTTGAAGAAGTCACTGTGTATACAACAGTGCAAAGTATTAGATAATTTTTTCTCAAGTGAATCTAAAGTCTATTACCTTTAAATTGTACCTATTGGTCCCTTTTCTTCTCCTGGAATCACTGAAAATAAATTGAATTTGTCTTGTACCTAGAGCCCATAATTATTTAAAAAATAAATTTTTCACTGTAGAATAGCTTTAGACTTATAGAAGAGTGACGAAGATTCTACAGAGAGGCCTGTCCTTTCTGAGTACAATTCTTCTGCCCATCTGTCCCCCACTTATCGTCTGGGCATTAAATATTCCCTGTGTCTTTAATCTCTTTCCATAACCCTTCACCATTTTTCTCAACTAATATGCTCCAGTTTGTGAATGTCCTTCTTAAACAAGACACCCAGAACCAGATAGCTGAAAAGCTCCAGATGCATTCTCTGACCAGGAAGAAACAGAGTGGGACCGTCACTCCCCCTGATCTATACACTGCACTCTTATTAATGCAGCCAAGCAGTCATTTACTTGTTCAGCAGCCACCTCACACTATTGGCTCATCTTTGATTCACGAAGATCTCAATGGAATGGAATAATGTGACATATAGAAATAAATGTGAAGACCTGTATTTTTAAGTTTCAAAAAAAAAACCCAAATTGTACAAGTCTTTTTTTTTTAACATCTTTATTGTAGTATAATTGCTGTACAATGGTGTGTTAGCTTCTGCTTTATAATAAAGTGAATCAGTTATACATATACATATGTTCCCATATCTCCTCCCTCTTGCGTCTCCCTCCCTCCCACCCTCCCTATCCCACCCCTCTAGGTGGTCACAAAGCACCGAGCTGATCTCCCTGTGCTACGCGGCTGCTTCCCACTAGCTATCTGTTTTACGTTAAAAAGAATCAAGGAAATAAAAAGTAAAGCAATAATGCCATACCATTTTTTTTTTTACCAACCAAATTAACAAATATTTAAAAGTACTAATATTCTATGTAGGTGAAGGTATAGTGGGAGTGAAAATTGGTTCAGTCTCTCTGGAAAGTAGCATGTATCAAGAACCTCCGAAACATGCATTCCCCTTCTGACCGCCCCTCTACCTCTAGGAATTAATTCTAAGAATTATCAGAAATATATAAAGATGTTTATCACAGAACCATTTTTGATGAAAAACACGCAAATGCCCAACAACAGAAGAATAGTTAACTAAATTCTTTTACATCCAAAGGTTAGACTACATTAAAAAATGGTGCTTACCAAGAGTTTTAAAAGATGTCAGGACATAATGTAATGTTAACTGAAAAGGCAGACTACAAATTTTACATGTACAGTGTGATTTCTGCTTTATGTAAAAAAAAGTGTTAGGTTGAATTGTATGAAACTGCCCTTTTCTGTACATCGAAAAAGACTGCATTATTGGCCATCCCATGTGATTCAATCTCATACACACACAGAAACAAGACTGTGAGGAGGTGGGTTAGACATTATTAGCGGTTACTTTGGAGTATAAACTTGTGGATAGAGTCGTTTTTTTCATTTGTATTTTTTTCTGTACTTTTCATTTTTCTTCAGTGGGTAAGTACTATCTTATAACCAGAAGAAAAGGGTAATAAAAATCAAAGAACCACAGGCATAAGAATACTATTGGGGAAAGCTGACAGCTGTTCATATGAAAATGACCTTGAGGTTTGAGTGGCCCAAGCTCCATGGCATTAAAGAAGTGTACGCAGAGAGAACATGCACAGGCTTCAGAGCCAAGAGACAAGGGTTCCAAATCCAGGACTGCTACTACTCACCAGCTGTGTGACCCTGGGCAAATTACTTAACTTCTCTGAGCCTCAGATTCCTCATCTGCAAAATGGGGATAATATCTACCATGCAGGCTTTTTGGAAGAACAAACAGGGTATCAAGTAGAGTATCTAGACAGTGCCTGGCACTTGGAAGACACTCAGCACATGTTGATTCTTCCCCATCTCCACCCTCTCCCCACCAACCACCGTTCAGTCTGAGTCAGCAGTCTGACACTGCCGGTGTGAGGTATGGGTATGAGGTAGCTGCTAGGACAATTAGGTCTCTTCTCAGTTACATTAATGGAGTGCTGTGAAGCAGGCCACGTTGGAATGTCTGGAGTGTTTGGTCCAGTTCTGGGTATGTTATTTTAAGAGGAGCATTAGTAAAGTGGAGCATTTCCGGAGGAAGGCGACTGTCATCTGAACTGGCTACACTGCACCCTAAAGGAAACGAACAAGCTTAGGGGAGCCAAGTACTAATATGCCCGAGACTTAATTGTGAGCCCCAGGGGTAGGGGAGTAACCACAAAGTCGACTGAACTCAGACCGACTGAAAGTTTCCTGGCAGCAGAGGGAACCTCTGACGGGCTGGCTGCCATGTGACCCTGCGCTTCTGCACTGAGGCGACTGCAATTCTGGAAGCCAGAAGCCACCTCTCAGCAACAAGCGGGGAGCCACAACGGCAGTAGGTTGCATTGGATGAATGGTTCCTAGACGTGGGGACGTCAAAGAGCAGTGAAATGTCAAAAGATCGGAGGACCAATGTGTCAGCCTAGGATCTCGTCACGTGTGGGATGTGACCCACAGCTGAGGGCGTCGGCCTCACCCCGGGGACGCCTGGGTCTGCAGCCCCGGGTCAGGGGCACATCGGGTTAGCCTGTGGCAGCGTGAGGAGGCATGGGGTAACAAGCGTGCAGGGTCCAGTCTGAGCATCCCGTGCTGTCCTGTGGCTGGGTTATTGTCTGCCGGGGCACCCTCATGACGCCCCGGCCAGCTCTGCCTTTGTCTGTAAAATCTGACCCCAAAAGAGCCCTGTTCCCAGGAAGCCAGATGGGACCTCAGTGCCCCAGGCCTCACCCTCTGCAGCTGTGCACCCCCTGCCCCCCAGAGGGCTGCTGCCTGTCTTGGATCAAGCTGCCCATCTCTCTGCTGTGTGTCTCGACTGGGCACCCCCCCCCCTTCTCTATCCTCTACAACAGGAGACAGCAGATGTTCTCCATAAAGGGACAGACAGGAAACATTTTAGGCTTTGGGTACTATTTGTTCTCTTTTGCAACCATTCAACTCTGCCCTTACAGTGCAAATGGCTGTGGCTGTGTGTCAATAAATCTTTATTTGCAAAAGTAGATGGTGTGCTGGATTTGGCCCAAGGGCCCTAGTTTGCTAACCTCTGCTCTGGGTAAGCAAACTCCATTTTTTTTTACCCAAGTGGCAGCTTTGCCTGGTCTTTCTGCTAATCTGAGTCCACTGTTGGCAACTGGTGTGTGCCAAGTCAGGAAATTGCAAAAAGACAACCAACAAATGCATACTTTCACCATCATTTGATTAAAAGAGAAAAAGACATTTCAACACTAAGAAAGGATGATTCAATTATCAGAATAAAAGAAAAAGTTTGTGGGAATTCCCTGGCAGTCCAGTGGTTAGGACTCCATGCTTTCACTGCCAAGGGCCTGGGTTCAATCCCTGGTCAGGGATCTAAGATCCCACAAGCCCTGGAGTTCCCTGGTGGCGCAGTGGTTAAGAACCCGCCTGCCAATGCAGGGGACACGGGTTCAAGCCCTGGTCCGGGAAGATCCCACATGCCGTGGAGCAGCTAAGCCCGTGCGCCACAACTACTGAGCCTGCATTCTACAGCCTGCGAGCCACAACTACTGAGCCCACGTGCCACAACTACTGAAGCCAGAGCGCCTAGAGCCCGTGCTCTGCAACAAGAGAAGCCACTGCAATGAGAAGACCGCTCACCGCAACGAAGAGTAGCCCCCACTCGCTGCAACTAGAGAAAGCCCACGTGCAGCAACAAAGACCCAACACAGCCAAAAACAAAATAAAAATTTAAAAAGAAAAAAAGACCAAGTCTGTGCTTGTCTGTGGACTGGCATTTAAGGACCAATGAATCACAGTGAATCACATGGTCTGGAAACCCTTCCACCAGTCTTAGGGATTTTTTTGTTTGTTAATGTGAGCTGAAGCCACGGCAGGTCTCCTTTTTACTATGTTAGACACTAATTTTCTGAGTTAAGTCCAGAACTTTGCATTTATCTTTGTTTTAATTTATTTTATTTATTTATCTTTGGCCGTGTTGGGTCTTCGTTGCTGCATGCATGCTGGCTTTCTCTGGTTGTGGTGAGCGGGGGCTACTCTTGGTTGCGGTGCATGGACTTCTCACTGCGGTGGCTTCTCGTGTTGCGGGGCACGGGCTCTAGGTGCACGGGCTTCAGTGGTTGTGGCATGCGGGCTCTATAGTTGTGGCTCGCGGCCTCTAGAGCACAGGCTCAGTAGTTGTGGCGAAGGGCTTCGTTGCTCCGTGGCATGTGGGATCTTCCTAGACCAGGGCTCGAACCTGTGTCCCCTGCATAGGCAGGCAGATTCTTAACCACTGAGCCACCAGGGAAGCCCGCATTTATCTTTGTTAAATCTCTGCTCCTTCTTCTGGCATTTTACAGTTTCAACCTGGCCGTGAATAACATGGTTAAGGTCCTGGGCTCCGTTCTTGCCCAGCTGATTAGTCTAAGCCAACAGTTCTTATATGTCTTGTAGACATAACTCACAAAACCAAAAACTCTTTAGGGTCCCCAATAACTCCCAAGGGTGTAAAAGGATCCCGAGGCCAGAAAGTTTGAGAACTGCTGGTCCAAGCCAAGCACGTGTCCCAACCCTCTGCCAGGGATGGTCTGGAGGTGGACAGGCTCAAGTCACGTTGGACCAGTGAGATGTGAGGACAGGCTTGCTGGCGGCTTGGGTAAGAAACTTCCTGGCTGTTAGCAAGAAAAGTAAGGCTGTCCCTCCTCCTGGACAGGCAGGCCTGGGGAGTCTACGGCTACAGTCACCAATGGCAGTCATCTGACAACAGGAAGAGAGCCAGTCTTGGGATCACCCACCAGGTTAGCAGGAGGAGAGACAGAAAGAACCTGGTCCTGGGTGGCTTTGGGGTACTGCTCACGAAAGGGTCCTGATGCCCGTTCTCCACATCCCTAGCTACGTGAGCCACATTAGCTTATGAAGCCAGTTGGAAATTTCTGTCACTTTCGAACCTCCGTCCTGCCACCCATTATACAAATGATCCCTCTTAATCTTATGGACTTTACAAACGTGATACACATAAGCCTCCTGCCTTCATATAGGTCAGCAACAAAAATGGTAATCTACAGGGGTCAGAGCCCATCCACTGGCCCTCCGAGACCACAGGTATCCTTATTAAATTACTCCCATCGAATCTGAAGACCTCATGTGTCTTCCCTAACTGGATGATAAGACCAGGGAGAGAAGAAACTCCATCCTCCACGTCAGGCCCCACTCAATCTCCTTTGGGAAGGGCTCTGAACCAGACGGCCCCTTCAGGGAGCCCACCGCACCAGTATCCTGTCTCACACCAGGCCTGCCCACCGCCAGGCTCCTCTGAGAAGGGACATTTGTGAGCAGGCACTGCGGCCAGGCACCCTTGCCTGCGCTTCCACAGGTGTATGAGCCTGTGAGGTCAGGACTATTACTAACCCCATTTCCCTGATGAAGAAACTGAGGCACAGAGAAGTTACATCCTCCCCAACCCCCAAGGTTACAGGCAGGTTCAGACTCACCACCGGGCCCCAAAGCATTTAGCCCCAGTCTCTGCTCTTTGGGTTTCACGCCTGCCCGACCCCAGCATCCCGATGGCACGTGGCAGCTCTCACTGTGCCATGTTCCTCAGGACCATCACCTCTGGGCTGGTCGACCAGGGCGGGGAAGTGGGCCCATCCAGCCAGGGGAGCGAGGAGGGTGTGGGGCTGAGAGGGGCAGCCCGGGGTCCCCAACCTCGCCCTGAGCCAGCTTCACTCTCTCCTCCCCAGCCACCTCTGCCCCGCAGGGAGGTGTTGGCAGACTTACCCTCTTCTCGTTGGAAGAGTCGTTCACGTGGACCCCACAGGCCAGGTCAGGCCTGGGGAAGGCCTCTGACCAGCCGCCCTGCGTGCAGTTCCGAAATATGGAACCTGTGGAGGCCAAGCAGCCTGCAGTGAGCAGTGGGGACCGGACCCAAGGCCGGCTCTCCGGGTGCCCTCGCCGCGTCTCAGGGGCAGCTGGAGCTTCCTTCCGTCACCCTGTCCCTTCCTCTGAACCACACGGGCAGCTGCAATTGACCCAGCTGGCCCTGGGAGCCTTAGTGAGAGTCAGTCAGGAAAAGCAGTGGCAGAGGTGCGCAGGCAGATGGCCTAGAGCGGAGGCGCGAGCGTGGGGCAGACCCGCGGCTCCCGGATACGGCGAACTGCAAAGCTGGCCGGCCCGGCACCGATACCCCTCCGGCCCCTGCCTCACGGCCACCATGCCAGGCACCGAGCTCCATAGTGAGGGAGATGACTGACACATGCCCCAGGCCCGGGCCCAGCAGAACTTCCAGCGTCACCACTCGATTCCCTGGGTGCCCCCGGAGAACCTTCAAACTGGGAGGCACTGCAGTGTCTCCTACGAGGACAGAGGCTGGATGCAGTGCTTAGCAGGTTACACACCTTGAATCAAACAATGTTGATCTCACACTGACGGCTGTGTATTTATTCAATTATAAAATTTCAGTGCTCTATTGTAACAATCGGTCACTGCTTCGTGCTGGGCACTGTTCGAAGCGTGTGATGGCTATTAACTCATTTAATCCTAACAAGATTAGGAGACCAGCACTGTTACTTTTACAGTAAAATGTACTGTAACGTGTAAATACCACACCTGTTTTACAGCTGGGGAAACTGAGGCACACCATGTTAAATAACTTGCTCAAGATCACACCACAGTAAATGGGGGACCTGGGATTTGAACCCCGGGGCTCAGGCCTATGCTCTTAGCCGCAGGCTTTGTCCTAATGCCCTTTCTTCCTCCTGGACTTCCGGCTCCCAGGCCCTGAAGCCATCTAATGGGCGGGTCCCCCAGAGAATCTGCCTGGCTGGTGAGGACCCAGCCCTGCCCATAGCGAACCTTCCTCAGGCTCCTGGTCCTACTCCTGCACTAAGAAGTTCTATTTTATACCTAACTTCACACCCTGCTCCCCAGCATCTGAAAACCAGCAGAGCTAGCCCTCAGGCAGCCACCCCTGAGGATGGAATGATTAGCTCTTTAACCACGACACCAGGCCACACCTCTGCGTTTCTCTGCGTTACAAATCTCAAGGTAGCCGCAGCCCTCCCTCCCTGTCCTGGGGCTCACCGCCCCACCCCTCCAGCACAAGGCTGCAGCCTGCGCCCCACACGGAGGTGACAACGGCCCCCTGCCTCCCTGGCAGACGACAGTTCCCGAAGGCTCCCCAGGGCCTGCCCAGAGCGCTTGCTCACCAAACATTTGCAGGCTGGCTGGCTGGCTAGAAAAGCAGATGAGGGGGATGAAGAGCCCGCTCCAGGCATTTCTACAAGAGGAAAGGGAAGAGCTTGCCCACGAGGAGCTCTTATAACAGGAGCCCGAAGACTGGGGCAAAGGAGCTGCCGGCCACGAAGGAAGTCTGGGAAAGCAGGGGGAGGTGCCCTGCCACACTGACCGGCCCAGCTGCATCCTCCTCTCCGGGCTGCCGAGGAGGGCCGAGTTCCGGTCCCCGGGTCTGGCTGCTGTGGAGGCTGCAGGGGTGCAGGGAGCTGACCCTGTACATAGGAGCCCTGCTGCTCCTTTTGCTCTAATCTGTATCCTGTCCAGGGCCCCCAGCCACCCCAGCTGGGCTTGGTGTGTTCCTCTCTGACAGGCCCCAGGGTCTGGGCCACTGGCTCTCAGGGTTCCACTGAGCTGGAGAAACATGGTGGGCATTTCTAGGACCAGCCACTAGGCTAACGTACTCATTCTGATCTCATCCTCACAGCGCCCCACTGAGGGAGGTGCTGCTGACCTATCTCACAGACGAGAAAACCAAGGCCCAGAGCTGGGCAACAGGGCACAGCCAGGATGTGGCCCATCACTGTACGGTCCTCCTGCCTCACCCTCTCCCTGAGGTCCCAGGGGCAGCTCTAGCAGGAGACCGTGGCCTTTGGGCTCTAGGCATGCCAGGTCTAGGATGGCCCATGAGACCTGGAGCACTGGTTTAGAACCAGCCAGGTCTGAGTTCGAAACCCAGCACTGGCTCTTTGTTGCTGTGAACCCTTAGGTGCATCACTTCTCTGTGCCAAATGGGAGTAATCACCCACACTGCAGGACGCGGCAGGAAACACGACAGCACACGGATGTCACTCAGGCTGGTGCCAGACAGAGTGGGAGCCACAGGGCTACTTCCCTTCTGTTCTTGGCCTTTTTAAAGACAAATATCTGGATGCAGAGTCCAGCCTGCAGTTTCCCCAGTCACACAGACAACTCATTCCATCTGGGCCCATGTAGCGGGTGCCCTGAGAAAGAATTAACTCATTCTGTTTCTTTATTCTTTCAAAAAAGGGTCTGGAGTACCAGCTTGTCCTCACTGGGTGCTCCTTCCTTGCTTTGGCTGGGGAGCCCTGGAACCCTTGGGACACCACCAAGAAGCCTTCCTCCGGACCCCAGACCCAAGGTGGCTCCATGGGGAGGGAAGGGGTGGCGGGAGGATGGTTCTCGGTAACTGAAGCTGGACTGTCCCGACCTATGCTCCTGGGCTGGCCGATGCCCTGCACCTGCTGCTGGCGTGAGCACAGTGGGACCCAGGCTGATATGATCCCCCCACCCAGCCCCGGACGCCGGGCAGCGCAGCCAAGGGGCAGCGCAGCCAAGGGGCAGCGCAGCCAAGGGGCAGCGCAGCCAAGGGGCAGCGCAGCCAAGGGGCAGCGCAGCCAAGGGGCAGCGCAGCCAAGGGGCAGCCCCTCCGTGCCGACGGGCAGGTGGCGGGTCCTGCAGCCCCACAGCGACACCGTGTGGCAGAGAGGAGAAACGGCAGTCCCCGCCTCTCCACCTCCCAGCTGTGAACCTGAGGCCAAGGGCTAAAGCCCTCTTCGACGCTGTTACTTTTAGTCCTGAACTGGGTGGGTCAAGCGCAGGGAAAAGGTCTGTGGTTTGCAGGGGCTTTGTGATGACTGAGCGAGCTCACGTCTCTAAACATGCCTGGCACGTGACAGGGCTTTAGCCAGTGTTCCTCCCTGCGTGTCCCCCGAGACAACCTCCTCATTCCCTTGCCTGAAATTAAGGGAACCCTTATAAACTGCAGCTTTGCCAGAAGCTTCCACGGAGGGCAGAGTTCACCAGCAGGGCCTGGCAGAGAGGGCACAGAGGAAGTCAGTGTCCTGGAAGGCCAGCCTGGGCCCGGTGTGAGCCAGACACGAGGGCTGGAGCAAGGGCCCCGGGGGCTAAGGGGGGCAGAAACGTGGAAGGGCGGAGGGGAGCCCCTGAAGAGGGCACCGGGCAGGGAGAAGCAAGCCGGGCCTCCTTCACCACTTCCCCAGCATGTGGCCCCCGACCCCTTGCTTGGCGCCCTGACAACTGAGGCCACACCACACCTCCCCAGTCAAGGCTTCCAGTCCCCAGCGACGGACCACCACCCCCCCTTCCACTCACTCCTTGTCCCCAGAGACGTCTCCTCGGCCTCAGGCCGCCAGGCCCAGGCCCACCCAGAGGGCCGCCCCACAGCCTCCCAGCTGGGCCCCTGGGCTGAGCAGTTACCGTTTCTGCCCACGAGCATCCAGAGGAACCGCGGACAGGCCACTTCCACCGTCTGTCCCAGCGCAGAGGAGGGCCAGCAGCTCGTGTTGTCCCACAGCCCCTGGCAGCCTGCCGAAGAGAGAAGCAGCGTCAGACGGGTCGCAGCGTGGACGCAGGGCCTCCCCAGCACCGTGGCACCAGCACCAGCAACTGCGCCTGGGCGTCCCCACTAGCTGCACTCCCGGGACCAGGAACCACGGCGTCTAATGGGCCCTGTCACCTTTGGGGCGGTGGCCTCGGCATCTACGTGGTGAGTGCTCGGTGCCGAAGACACACAGGGACACGCTGTCTCACAGAAGCCTCGCAAGGGCAAGGCTGGGCTCCTCCGGAGCAGAAGATGGAGCGTCTCCTGGCCTCTGCTCGCACCCACTGACTCCATGGCAGTGAGCCTGCACCCTGGCTGCACAGTACAACCACCGGGGAGCTTTAAAACCATGCCTAACCAGGCCCTACATCCAGGGAGCCTGATTTCATCGGTCCTGCGTGGCGCTCAGGCATGATGCGATGTTAAAGCTTTCTGGGTCATTCTACCGTGATGGCAGGGTTGAGAACTTTGTCCCATGATTCTCAGACTTCAGCTTGTACCAGAATTATCCAGAATGCTTGTTAAAACACAGATGGCTGGGACCCCACCCCCAAAGTCTCGGTGGAGCCTGAGAATTTGCATTTTTAACAAGTTCCCAGGGGAGGCTGGTGTTACTGGTCTGGGACCACACTTTGAGAACCGCTGCCTTGGCTATGGAAGCAGCACTGCATTTGTGGCAGGAACGTCACTGAGGATGCTGCTTTCACCGCAGTGGGTTCCCTTGATGAGGCCCCCGCCCCACCCCCGAAGGAGAACATGGTCTCAAGGCACAGGCGAAGCTGGACTTACGGTGAACAACTAGTATACCTCTGTCCCTCTAGACACTGAATTTGAGGCTGTTTCCTTTTTGCTTTGTTTGGCTGGGCTGCTAGGAAGCTCAGAGCCAGATCTGTGGCCCACTTCTGGTAACTGAAAGGCTTTGAAATGAAAAGATTATCAGGTGTCTTCAAGGCAAAACTAGGCGTTGTCTAATCACAGCTTTCTGGGTTACCTGATTCTGTGGATCTCTGGCCTTTTACGTCCTTGAGCTATTTTGCAACTCTATAAATTGTAGACAACTGATGTCCTGTCCAAAGGCATTTGAATCCACATTTCTATCTCGTCCTTTGTATCTGCATGACTATCAGTTATCTACAATTTATACAGAATTGTTTTCAGCCAGTTTTGCATCTATTTGTAAATTCATTTTACCATTCTGCCTTATACGTACAGTACTTTGAATTCTCCTGTGAACCCGTGGTAATATCTTACTGGTTCTCTCATTACTTAGGTACAATGTTTGGCCCGTATTCATTTTGCATTTGCCCGTGAGTTATGATTATACTCTGTTAAAAATGATCGTCTAACATAACCACCCACCAATTCTCCTAAAGTTGATCCCAGGGGAAGAAAGCCAGGGAAATTGCTCCAGTGACAGGCTTCTGGGGGCCCATGCCACCTGGGAGGGCATCACCCGGGGAGGTCTGGAGCAGACCGGAAATAGAGCTGAGGTGACACCCATGAGGTCAGCAGTCACCCCACATCTGGTTTGGGGAACACAGAGCAGACCACACTAACCCAGAGCCCCAACCTTCAGAGAGAACCCAGACTCTTGAGGCCCACAGACCTGGGTTCCAATCTGCCTCACCACACACTCGCTGCCCGAGCCCGGTTCCTCACTCAGCTCTTTTGGGGGAAACAGATGCCTTCCTCCTGAGGTTGTCCAGGGGAGGAGGAGATCAACCTCACGTGGAAAGCCCACTCAGTGGGTGCAGGGGAATTACGGCTCCCTCCTGCCATCCTCCCCAGTCCTCTTCCTCCCCAAGCCCTTTCTTGTTTCATGCTGGCATGGGGAGGGCAGGCCAGGCTGGGTCCTCTGAATTGCAGGGCAATTTTTAGCTGCAGGGACTGGCAAATGCGTGTGGTTTGAAGGGGGCGCTTGGATCGCCCAGGTGGCTACTTCCCAGCTTTTGTAGAGAGCAAGAGTCTCCAGGCATGGATAAAATCCAGGCTCAAAGAATCAATATCCTCCTGACACCCTCGTCCACTCCATGTAAAGTCCCCTGGTGATCTGTCCCACTTCAGAGGCTCTGATCCTGCAGTGGACGTCAGAATCACCTGGGAGATTCTAATTCAATCATCCTGAGCCCCAGGAATCTGCATGTGAAGACCTCCCTACAGGCGCTGCTGTATGTGTCATCAGGCTTGGCTTTGAGAATCTTCGCACTGCACCTCCCTACGGCGAAGGCCCCTGTTTCCGGGCTCAGACCAGCCTTGGGCTCCCAGGAGCACACCCAAGATGATGGTGAGAGGCCAGGGAAGTCACAGTGAGGTCACCTCCTGGTGCCTGGGTGCAGATGGCTCCCCCGACTCCGGGCAGACAGTCCAGAGAGCAGGAACCTGATTCCTGACTGCTGGACGCCTGTGCCCGCAAGGGCTGGGCAAGGCACAGGCGTCCACAAGCGTCTAAGGAATGGATGAATGCCCCAGCCTCTGGCCCCTTCCCTTCCCCATCACCCATCCCTTGTAAACGGGCTTTCGCCGTGATGCCCACTTGAATCCTGAACCCCAGGCTAAGGTCCTGGCCTTCCGGTTCTCTGCCACCAGCTCTGCTTTGGTCCCAGCAGGAGTCACTCTGGGCTTCACACACAGCAGCTCACTGAATGCCGCCAGGCGCCCTGCTCTGTCCTCGGAGGCAGAGCAGAGAGAGGCAGGTTCCTGGAGTCGCACAGCCAGGAATGGCTGGGCTGGGAGGTGACCATCCAGCCAGGCTCCGCCCACCTACCTGTCTCCAGGGCATCAGCCCCAGCTTCCTGGAGGGGGGTGTCTGGGGGGCTCTGGAGGTGGAGAGCCCCGGGAGGGGCAGGGAGGCTGTGGCCCTGGGCAAGGGAGGGGAGGGCGATGGAGGAGAGCCGCCATGGGCACACAGGGCGGGGCCTGGACGGGGCGCCCACAAGGACAGTGAAGGCATCCAGGAGCCCAAGGACCAGGTGTCTGCGTCCTTCAAGGAATGTGGGCCTTGAGACGCCCTGGGATATTCCCGAGGCTTCACCCCAGCTCTCACAGAGCACCCTGAACGAGGGCGGGCTGGACCGTCTCTCTTCCTGAAACTCCCCAGGGCACCCAGGCAGGGTTCTGCCACTTCTGGGCGCCGGTCCTCCAGGTTTCCACCATGGCCGTGGCTCACGTGGCCCCCGGATGCCCTTGGGACAGTGACACGGTCCTGAGGGCCCTGGACAGACGAGCACAGTTTGCCCCCACATTGACTTCTCCCACACGTGGAGGCTGGAAGGTGAGGGGACGCCACGGCCTCGTTGCTTCCGGAGAAGCCCCACGGGCGCAGGCGCACCTCCCGGGAGCGGACGGGGCGTTTCCCCGCTGGGGAAACACACGGGAGGCTCTTCCCTCACTTTGGAAGAAAAGGCTTCGGGGCTGAGGCTGGCCAGGTCCGCCAGGGCGCTCACTGGTCCATGGCCCCGGTCCTCGAGGCCGGACAACCCATGTCCGGCTGGCCAGACAGATGGGTAGGGGGCCAGGGTGTCTGGCGGGCTTCCTGAGCTGGGGCATGTCAGGCCGGGCCCGCAGGGACAGAGGGCCGGGTGGGAGAGGCTGGTGGGGGCTGGGAAGGAAGCGGGGCCCCCCTACGGCTGCTTCACACCACCCTTCCTTCGGCCAAGTAGGGAGAAGAGGCCGGGAAGGGGCCGTCCAGCCCTGTGCTGGACACACAGCGGGTGCTGTGCGCCGCAGGGGTCGAGGAGGGTTGCTGCCCCACAGCAGAGACAAGGGAACCCGGGCCCCAAGAGGCGAAGTGACATGCAGGGTGACAGCAGGACTGGTAGAGCTGAGATCCCACTGCCAGGCTGACCACGGGCGGTAGGAGGCCTGGATGCTGACTCCACACGGCACCTCTCACGTCCCGAGCCCTGTGACACGGCCACACTCTCCCAGCCTTGGCCTCGCTGTCTGGGCAGGGCAGGTGCTGGCACAGACCCAGGGGACCAGCGTGTGAGGAGCGCACGGTGGCGGTATGCCCCTTTAGCTGGTACATTGTTGAACCCTTTTAATTTTAACAGCTGTACATTTTTAAAAAGAGAATTGAATATGCATTAAAAGGTTATAGAACAAGCACCTCACAGCTGTGACTCTGAGGGTTACTACTGTTTAGGAAGAGGCTAAGTTAAAAAAAAAAAAATCAGTTGAAAAAAAGGGAACCCTCACGCACTGTTGGTGGGAATGTAAGTTGCTGCAGCCACTGTGGAAAATGGTATGGAGCTTCCTCAAAAAATTAAACTAGAGCCACCATATGACCCAGCAATGCCACCCCTGGACACACACCCAAAGGAAACGAAGTCACTATCTCAGGAGCGATCCGCACCCCACACGCACTGCAGCGTTATCTGCCACAGCCAAAGTATGGAGACAGCCTAAGTGTCCATCAAAGGGTGAATGGGTAAGGAAAAGTACAGTGAAATATGATTATTCAGCCTACTGGGATTCCCTGGCATCCCAGTGGCTAGGACTCTTGCACTGCAGGGGGAAAAGGTTCGATTCCTGGTCAGGGAACTAAGATCCTGCGTGCCACGCCGCACAGCGGAAAACAAACCAAAAAAAGGAAATCCTGCCATGCGTGACAACACGGACAAAGTTAGAGGACGTTATGCTCAGTGAAGTAAGCCAGACACAGAAACACAAATGCCGTTATCATCTGCCTGGTATGTGGAATCCAAAAACGTCAAACTCACAGAAGCAGAGAATAGAATGGTGGTTAGCAGGGGCTGGGGTTGCAGGGAAAGGCGGAGAGGTTGGTCGAAGATTCCAGAGCTGCAGTCAGGTATGATGAAGAAGCCTAAGAGCTAAAGTACAGCATGCTGAAAAAAAGTCAGCCGATTGATTTAAAGGAAAAAATACTAAGGAAACCACAGTACACAAGGTGCATGGTGCAACCGGGCTGGAGGGACTATGGCCAGGGGAGCAGGGGGTCTGTGCAGCCCCCTGGCTGCTCGCAGGGACCCCTTTTCTGCTGCTCCAGGGTGTGAGTGGAGGGCCTCAGACCCCACTCCCCACAGGCTCCTGCGCTGAGTGCGGGGAAAGCTGCACAAGTGGAGCAGGAAAGGGAGGGGGGCATCCTGGTCTGGCCTCCCCTGGGCTCTGGCTCAGAAGGGACGAAGCACAGAACTCGGGTCACTGTGGGGGGCTGGGATTTTTAGACTCAGAGCAGCAAAGCTCAGCACCTGAGCCGGGGTTGAGGGGGACCCATGAAGTAAGGGATAGGGGAGCTTTGTAAACAGAGGCACTAGGGAGGGCTCAGCGCCTCTGGGAGGGCAGGGCTGGAATGAACGTAAACTGGCTGCTGCGGGGCAAGCAGGGCCCAAGGCATCCCCCCAACCCTCCACCATGTCTGAGGTCACCTGCTGACGCTGACTGCCTGGCTGGAGGGGAAGGGATGGAAGGGTGTGCAAGTTTAAGTAGGGAAACAAGAAAAGACACCATGGGACCACAGATGTCATCTGGAGGGGCCAGGGGGGTGCCCGCCTGGTGCCCACGGCCCAGCATGGCATCCTCGGTTGAAGTGAAGTGTGCTGGAGACGGACTGAGCTTTGGACACACCACTTACCTCTACGAGCCTCACTTTCCTCATCTATAAAATGGGCAGAGTAATTAATGTCCCCCAGGATTTTGGTGGGAATTAATGATTTGTGTTTGCAGTGGATCTTTTTTTCCTCCTGGTTATTTTTTTCCTTTTTTCTTTCCTTCCTCCTCAGATTACTAGTTCACGGTCTCCGAGGAGGGCAGGAAAACTTACGATCTCCCTGACTTGGGCTTCCAAAGGTCCCTGGGGCAGGGGGATAAAGAGGAATTCTGGTGTAATCAAAACACTTGGGAGAAAACAGAAAAAGAGCGAGACTTCCCTCAGACCAGGGAGACAAGGGGTGATGTGATGAGCAGCCCTGAGTGCTCTGCTGCCCATTCGTCCCAGACGGCGGGAAAGCCCAGAGGAGAAATGGCTACGGGAACACGTCCAGATGGGCAGGACCAACAGCCTGTTTCCTGGCTGCATCATGCCCGCTCTGCCTTCTGAGCACCCCCAGGGGCAACCTGGGGCGGTCTCCTTGGCTTTGCAGTATTTATGGTATTTAGGTGTTGCCCTGCTTGTGATGGCTGGACCACACACAGAGGTGGTCAGGGTGGGTTAGAGGAACTGAAGGCCCAGGGTGGCAACGGCGTTTAAAAGCATGGCACAGGAGGGACAGCAATGAGTCTGGGGGTGTTCCTCTTTAAGCCAAGAAGCACAAACCGTTCCACAGAACTATCTTGGGGAGTAGTGGGGTGCCCACCACCTAGAGTGTTCAAGCAGAGAGGGTCATGTAATTAGGAGGCTGCATGGGATGAGACGAAGGACCCTTTGAAAGTGAGGCTGAGCGCCGCTTCCCTGAGGCAGGCTGGCTCTTTTGCCTCCGGGAGGCTTGCTCAAGGTGGCTTCTGAGCACTGGACGCTGAGCCTCCCCTCCCCCGACTGTACAAGCTGCACCCGGCCCAAAAAAGTCCTCCTAATCCTCCCTGGCTGAAACGCTTCCTTTCACGCTGCCTCTCACACTAAATAGACATTAATTGGTATCAACGGTCTCTCTAGTCCTCTTTTTTTTTTTTTTTCAAATGCCAATCTTTTCTTGGGAGGGTGAGAATATCAGTCCCTCACAGCTCAGTCTGGATCGTAAAATAGACAATCCTCAGGATTTGCAGTCAAAAGATATGGGCTGAGAGTCCTGTTTCAGCTCTGGGTGATCCTGTGCCTCTAAGAGCCTCAATTTCCTCATCTGTGAAGTGGGGATGACAATGGTACTTACTGCACAGGTTGTTTTAAGAACTGAAAAAATATGTCGAAAATGCTATATGAACATAAGTTACTTGCTTCTGAAAAACGAGCCCAGATCAGTAGTGCCAAGGAAAGGGTGAAGAGAGCTGGGCTCTGGGCAGGGGAGGGCAGTCCCAGGTTGCCTGGCTGCCAGTGGCCCTCAGGAGCCAGGAGAAGCCAGAAAAGGACTGGAATGTTTGTTAGAGAAACTGCATTAAAAGCCAGCACGTAAGACACACTGATAGCAGTGCCACCACGTGGATGAACCTTGGAAACATTAGTGGAAGGAGGTGACGCAAAGGTCACGGACTGTGGCTCCATTCGTTATGAAATGTCCAGAGTCAGCAAAAGCATAGAGACAGGGAGTGGATGCATGGTTGCCAGGGGCGGAGGCGGGGCAAGATGAGAGTGACTACTCAATGGGTACAGGTTTTATTTTGGGGTGATGAGAATGCTTTGGAGCTATGTAGAGGTGGTGGTGGTTGCACTGTGAATGTACCAAATGCCGCTGCGTTGTTTGCTTTAGGATGGTTAATATCGTGAATTCCACCTCAATTAAAAAGCACTGCCCCCCACCCCACCCCACCCCCGCCACCCGCTAGAAGCCAGCCCATGTTCTTTGGGAGTGGGCAACCAGCTGGCAGAGACAAGAGGAAAAGGGGATGCTGTGTCCCCACTTTGAAGGCGAGGGCACAAAGGTCCAGAGAGGATCGGGGTCTTGCCCAAGGTCACACGGCCCCTAAGTGACTGAGCAGCACACCTGCCCAGGTCTATCTGAACTGCTAAGCCCCCATCTTTCCTGCCACTGCACTGTCTCTCGGGAACATTCTTCCTTAGGGAGAGGCAAAGCCCTTCAACCGGTCAGCTCTGAGGGGGTATCAGCTTCTGAAAACAGAGCAATAAATAGCCGGGTAGAGCACGCCATGCAGCTGTTAGGGTGACCCTGAAATGTTCCCACAAAATGTTCCGAAGTCCTTGGCCACCTAACCCAGAATAGCTGAGGAGTTAATTTTTTATTTGTGATAAGTGTGCCGGGCTTGGTGACAGCTCGGTGAGTGGTGTTTCCTGGGACTCTTCTGGCGTTCAAACATTAACCTCCTCCCCAGGGAAGACCGGGCAGCTTAACCATTAACCTACACCCCCAACAGAGAGTCTGCCAGCCCCTCTCCGCCTCAGACGCCAGACAGATCCTTGCTGGGGACGGAGGGCCTGTGCGCCCTGGTGCCCAGGACTTCAGGAGTCATGATCCCGAGTAGAGGTTATGGGGCCGGACACCCCCCAGGCGGCCTCAGCCCCGGCCCGCCCCTGCAACCTGGTCCTGATGGGGATCCGCGAGGCGGAGCCTGACCAAGGGCTCTATGCCTTTGCTGTTTCTCCTGTTTTCATTCTTTGAAGGAACCTTCCCCCGCAGCCACCCGTGTCGGTTCTAAGCTCCACGATGGGTCTTCTGGCTCAGCTTTCTCAACCTGGCAGCGGAACAGGCCTGAAGACTTTCCCAGGAGTCCGGGTCCTCAGAAGTCTTCTGGCTCAGGGGCTTTTAAACCAGGTTTTCAAAACAACAGACCCCTTTTCCTAAATGAAAATTGCAGAAGGCCAAAATGCAAAACAGATCCAAGCGGCCTGAGCCTTTGTGTTGGGACGGGGTGGCCTGGCCCCATTCACCCAGCTGCTGCAGCCCGGCCAGACACAGTTGCAATTACTGCGTGTGCAGCACAGCCCCTTCGCACACGAGGAGAGCGAGGTCTCCCCAGGGAGCTCACGGCAGAACCCGGCAGGAGTTCCACTGCACCTTCTCAGCCCTGGATGCACAGGTAGGACCACATGGGAGCCTCTGGAGACAGAAGATGGCTAGACCTGCTCCAGGTCGGTCAAGCTGGGCACATCCGCAGCCTCCCAGGAACTGCAATGTGAGGTCGGCATCCACAGGGTGATGGGCCCCCAGGTCAGGCTCTGGGGAGCACTCCCCACGGGTGACGTGGCTCCACTGCTCACCCCGGCTGGTCTGTGACGAGCAGGGCAGGCCGGGGGCGTCCACGTCCTCTGCCGCAAAGGCTCTGCTTCACCTCCCTCTCTCTCCTTCAAGTCTCCTCTCTCCCTGCTCTCAGTCAAACGTCTGCACTCACTCATTCACCCAGTAAGTCATCAACAAACACACAACAACTACTAGGTCTTGCAGGCCCCGTGGCCCGCTCCGGGGAAAAAGGAAAGTGACACAGTCCCTCCCAATCCAGGAAACACATCCCTATGATGCGGTGCAGAGGTGCCAGGAGGGAGAGAAACAGAGGGTCTTGCAGAAGTTCAGGTGGCCAGCTGCACGGGGAGAAATCGTTCCTGGAGGAGTCTAAAAAGGAAAGTGGTTGGCAGAGTGGAAAAGAGGGAATGGTGTTGAAGCAGAGGGATCAGCATGTGCAAAGGCCCAGAGGCATGAGAGAAACGGACACGGTCAGGAAGTTGTAAGCAATTTGGTTGAGCCAAGTGGAAATGTTTGGGATGGATGCGTGGACAAGGGAGTGAGGAGCTGAACCTCATCCTGGAGCCACTGGGGAGCAATAGGACATTTAAACATTCCAGATGCTAATTTTTAAAATAACCATCTGTAACTTCTCAGTGTGAACTAAAGTTCACCATCATCTCTCCCAGTGGCTTGCCATTCTAGGCTTTATCCCTCAGGCCTGAAGGCAAGTCCCACGCCCTGTCACGGGAATTTCTGGTGTTCACCTTGGGGACATGCAGGCAGCTGCAGTTTCTGGGGTGGCAGGAGGGCCCAGGAAGTCAGGAGGCTGTGGCTCAATGGTGGGCCCCTGTGAGCCGTAAGACTACTGTCTGGCTCCCCCGAAGCACCTGCCAAGCCAGCAGAGGGGAAGGAAAGGCTCAACCTACGGAAGGAAGTTGTCATCCTGCCCCATCCCTCATGCAGAGGACGGGTGACTCGACTGAAGCCCATCGCAGCACTCACACTGCTGGGCCTCTGCCACCCACGGCACCATCTTCCTCCTGCCCCTGGCTGCTCCTGAAGGATTCGTGCAGGGGTCTCGAGGCCGCTCCCGGGCCCTCTCCTTCTCCCCTTCCCTCACCCTCTCCTCCTGCAACCTCAGCCTCAGTTGCCAGCCAAACAGAAGCGTTCTCCAGCCCGGCCCTCCTCTGAAGCCTCCACTCCGTGTGTCTAGAACTGAACTCACAACCTTCATCTCTTCTCCCCCAAAATACTTCCCCCTCCTCCCTGGAGGTGCTGCAGCCACCTTACGACCAGGAGGCGAATGCCAGACATTGCGCAGAAAGACAGGAGGAATCTGGAATCTGAGGACACCTGGGAACTCTGCACCAGCTCTGGATCTTTTGTGGTGTCTAAGAAACCAACTCCTATTTGATGAAGCTCGCTTATCACGTCTCTGCCACATGTGCAAAAACACATTCCTAAGCCATAAGAGAGGAGTCCAAGCTCCTTTTTTCTCTCCATTCTCACCTCACAACAAGACGTGCTAACTATTTTTTGAATGAATGCTTTCAATTTCACACCAACCCCATAAAATAGATGTCGAAACTGAGGCCCAGAGACAAAGGACTTGTTCAAGATCACAGAGCCTAATTTAAAAGCCTGGGCTCCCCTTTCCCCCTCTCCTCCCCTGCACCCCTCTTCCTCTCTCTTTCTTTTGGAAAATACAGAGATGGGGCTGCCTTCCCCTCGCAGCCACACACATACCGCCGCCAGCGCCACCAGAGGGCAGACAGTTGTCTTCAGGGAGCGAGAAGCGGGACAGGAAGGGAGGGGAGGGGAGGGCCTGGTGGGCACAGCTGAGAGGACCAGAAGGCACAGCGGGAGCAGCGGCTTGGGTGCCGGCCAGATTCCTGGGAGGGTTGAGCATGGTGGGAGGGGGGCTGGGAAGGAGTCACCGGCCTGGCCATGGGGGACGAGAAAGTGGACGACCAACAGTCCAAGGATTTCAAGAACAAAGGCCATGACTTGGAGATAAGAGTACTGCAAAAGGATCTGTCTGGTCTGTACACCAACAAGCTGGATAACCTAGATGAAAAGGATCGATTCCCAGAAACACACAACCTACCAAGACGGAAGCATGAGCAAGTAAAAACTCAGAGCAGACCTCTAACTAGTCAGGAGATGGAATCTGTCATAAAAAAATCTACCAACAACAAAAGCCCAGACGGCCTCACTGATAGAGTCTACCAAACATTTAGAGAGGTTGGCACCAAGCCTCCTCAAAGGCTTCCAAAAAACTGTAAAGGAGGAAAAACACTTGCAAAATCATTCTATGAGGCCAGCATTACCCTGACACCAAAGCCACACAAAGACTCTACAAGAAAAGAAAACTACAGACCAATATCTGTGATGAACGCTGATGTAAAAATTCTCAACAAAGTACTAGCGCATTGAACTGAAGGGCACATTAAAAGAATTATACACTATGACCAAGTGGGATCTATTCCTGTGATGCAGGGATGGTTCGAAATGTGAATATTGCTCAATGTGATACACCACATTAACAAAATGAAGAACAAAAACCACAAGATCATCTCAGCTGATGCAGAAAAAGTATTTGACAAGATTCAACACCCTTTCATGATAAAAAACACTTAAACTAGAAATAAAAAGAAACTATCTCAATATAATAAAGGCCATACATATAAAGGCCACAGTGAACATCATACTCAATGATGAAGCCTGAAAGCTTTTTCTATAAGATCAGGAACAAGACAAGGACACCCACTTTTGCCACTTGTATTCAGCATAGTACTGGAAGCCCTAGCATATCGCAAGTAGGCAACAAAAATAAATAAAAGGTGTCCAAATTGGAGGAAAGAAGTAAAATTATCTCTGTTTGTAAACGATGTGATCTTATATGTAGAAAACCCTAATGATGCCTCAAATGGACTCACCAAAGTGACACGGTAGATATAAAATCAACACACAAAAATTAGTTGCATTCCTATACACTAGTGAGGAACAACCTACAAAGGAAATTATGAAACAAATCCATTTTCAATAGCATTAAAAAGAATAAAAAACTTATAAATAAACCTAACTACCAAGGTGAAAGACGTGCACACTGAAAACTACCAAACACTGCTGAAAGAAATTAAAGACACAAATAAATGGAAAGACATCCTGTATTCATGGATTAGATGACAATATTTTTAAGATGTCAACACTACCCAAAGTGATCTACAGATTCAATGCAATCTTTATCAAAATCCCAGTGACAGGGAGTTCCCTAGTGGTTAGGATTATGGGCTTTCACTGCCATGGCCCAGGTTCAATCCCTGGTCAGGGAACTGAGATCCCACAAGATGCACGGCACAGCCAAACAAACAAACAAAAAAATCCCAATGACAGAAATATTTTATTTAATATTTATTTATGTAATATTATTTTCAGAAATAGAAAAATTCATCCTGAAATTCTTTTTTTTTTTTTTGCAGTACGCGGGCCTCTCACTGTTGTGGCCTCTCCCGTTGCGGAGCACAGGCTCCGGACGCACAGGCTCAGCGGCCATGGCTCACGGGCCCAGCCGTTCTGCAGCATGTGGGATCTTCCCGGACCGGGGCACGAACCCACGTCCCCTGCATCGGCAGGCGGGCTCTCAACCACTGCGCCACCAGGGAAGCCCATCCTAAAATTCTTAATGGAATCTCAAAGGACCTGGGAATAGTTAAAACCATCTTGAAAAACAACAAATTTGGGGATCTCATACTTCCTGATTTCAAAACCCATTTGAAAGCTACAGTAATCAAAACAGTGTGGTACTGGCATAAAGGCAGACATATAGACCAATGGAATAGGAAAGAGAGCCCCCAAATAAACCTTCACATATATGGTCAAGTGATTTTTTTTACCAAGGTGCCAAGACCATTCAATGGGAAAAGGACAGTCTTTCAACAAATGGTGCTGGGAAAACTGAATGTCCATGTGCAAAAGAATGAAGATGGACCTTTACCTTATACCACACATAAAAATTAACTCAAAAATGGACCAAGGACCTAAATGTAAGAGCCAAAACTATAAAATTCTTAGATGAAGTTTCATGAGATTGGATTTGGCAATGCTTTCTTGGATATGACACCAAAAGAACTGACAACAAAAGTAAAATTAGATATATTAGGTTATACATCAAACTTAAAAACTTGTACATCAAAGGACACAATCAACAGAATGAAAAGGCAACCTACAGAATGACAGCACTTATTTGCAAATCATATATCTGATAAAGGGTTAATATCCAAAATATACAAAGAACTACAACTCAATAACAAAAAACCAAACAACCCTATTTAAAAATGGTCAAAGGACTTGAAAGGACGTTTCTTTAAAGAAGACATACAAATGGCCGAGAAACACAGGAAAATATGCTCACCATCCCTAATCATCATGTAAATGCAGACCAAAACCTCAATGAGATACCATAAGCCAATCACAAAAAGACAAATACTGTATGATTCCAGTTATTTGTGGTACCTAGAACCATTCAATTCACAGAAACAGAAAGTAGAATGATGGTTCCCAGGGGATAATGAAAGAGAGGAAGAGAGTTGTTGTTTAATGAGTATAGAGCTCCAGGTTTGCAAGATAAAAGGTTTTGGAGATTGGGTGCACAGCAATGTGAACTTAACACAACTGTACTGTACACTGAGAAATGGTTGATGAAATTTACATGTTTCTTTAAACTACATTTCTTCAAAGAAGACATACAGATGGCCAACAGGCACATGAAAAGACGCTCAACATCACTGATCATCAGGGAAATACAAATCAAAACCACCACAAGATATCACCTCACACCTGTCAGAATGACTATTATCAAAAAGACAAGAAATAGCAAGTGTTGACGAGGGTGTGGAGAAAAGGGAACCCTCGTGCACTGTTGGTGGGAATGTAACTGCTTCAGCCACTGGGAAGAAACTATGGAAAGTCCTCAAAAACTTAAAAAATAGAACTATCATATGATCCAGCAATTCTACTCCTGGGTATTTATCCAAAGAAAACAAAAACACTAATTAGAAAAGATACATGCACCCCTATGTTCACTGCATTATTTACAATAGTCAAGATGCGGAAGCAACCCAAGTGCCCATCAACAGATGAATGAACAGATAAAGAAGATGTGGTACATATATACACAATGGAATATTACTCAGCCATAAAAAAGAATGAAATCTTGCCAGTTGTGACAATATGCATGGACCCAGAGGGTATTATGATAAGTGAAATAAGTCAGACAAAGACAAATACTATATGATTTCACTATGATTTCTATGATTTTATAGATGTGGAATCTATAAAACAAATGAACAAACATAACTAAAAAGAAACACGTTACAGAGAACAAACAGGTGGTTGCCAGAGGGAGGCAGGGTGGGGGAGGAAAGAAATAGGTGAGGGATATTAAGAGATACAAAGTTCCAGTTGCAAAATAAATGTGTCACCAGTATGAAATGTACCGAGTGGGGAATATAGTTAATAACTATGTAATATCTTTGTATGGTGACACATCATAATTAGACTTGTCTTGGTGATCATTTTGAAACGTATAGAAATATTAAATTACTATGTTCTGTATCAGAAGTTAACATAGCGTTGTTATGTCCATTATACTTCGAAAACAATCAAACAAACAAATTCATAGACAGAGATCAGATTTGTGGGTACCAGAGGCCAGGCTGGGGGGAATTGCAGGAAGGTAGTCAAAAGGTACAAACTTCCAGTTATAAGATAAGTAAGTACTAGGGATGTGACGTGCAGCATGATAAATACAGTTACCACTGCTGTGTGTTATGTGTGAAAGTTGTTAAGAGAGCAAATCTCAAGAGTTCTCGTCACACCATTTTTTTCTATTTCTTTAACTCTGTATCTATAAGAGATGATGGTGTTCACTAAACTTCTTGTGATACTCACTTCATTATGTATGTAAGTCAAATCATTATGCTGTGCACCTCGAGCTTATACACTGCTGTATGTCAACTATATCTCAATAAAACTGGGAGAAAAAGAAATAAATAAAAATGGTTAAGACAGTAAAATTTATGTTACACGTATTTTACTACAATTTAAAAAACAAAGCAAAACATTGACAACATCAAATGTTGTCAAGGATGTGGAGCTACAGGAACCCTCATTCACTGCTGGTGGGAAATTAAAATGGTGCAGCCACTTGGAAGACAGTTTGGCAGCTTCTTACAAAACTGAACATGCTCTCACCATACGATCTAGCAACCATTCTCTGAAAACTTCTGTCTGCCCAGAACAACTTGATTTAGAATTGCCAAAACTTGGAAGCAACCAAGATGTCTTTCAGTAGGAGAATGGATAAACTGTGGCACATCCAGACGGTGGAATATTCTTCAGCTCAAAGAAGAAATGAGCTACCAAGCCATGAAAAGACATGAGAAAAACCTTAAATGTATATTACCAAGGGAAAGAAACCAACCTGAAAAGATTACACACTGCATGATTCCAACTATATGACTTTCTGGAAAAGGCAAAACTATGGAGAGAGTAAAAAGATCAGTGGTTGCCAGGGGTTAGAGGAGAGAGAAGGATGCATAGGTGGAGCACAGAGGATTTTCAGGCCAGAGAGACTACTCTGTATGATAGTATAATTGTGGATACATGCAATCATACATTTTTCAAAACCCACTGAATATGAACACTAAGAGTGACCGCTAATGTAAACTGTGGGCTCTGAGTGACGATGGTGTGTAGGTTCATCAGCTGTAACAAATGTAGCACCGACTGCAGGATGCTGACGGTGAGGGAGGCTGTGTGTTTGGGTGGGAGCAGGTAGCAGAGAGTAGGTGGGAATGCTCTGTACTTTCCACTCTACTCTGCAGGGAACTGCTCTAAAAAATAAAGTCTATTAAAAAGAAATTCATATCACATAAAATTAACCATTAGCCATTTTAAAGTGTACAATCAGTGGCATTTAGTACATTCACAGTGTTGTGTGACCGGCACCTCTATCCAGTTGTAGACATTTCACCACCACCAAAAGGCAGTTCCTACACAGTTACTCCCCAGCCGTTTCCCCTGAGCCCCTGGCAACCACGAATGTAACTTCTGTCTCTATGAATTTGTCTAATCTGGACATTTCATACAAGGAGAATCATATAACACATGGCCTCTTACAACAGACTTATTTCACTTCACGTTTCTTAAAATTTATCCATGTGGTAGTATGTGTCAGTACTTCATTCCTTTTTAAGACTGAATGCTGTTCTACTGTATGTACAGACCACATCTTCTTTACCCATTCATCAGCTGACAGACACTTGGGTTGTTTCCACCTGTTGGCTATGGTAACCCGTGCTGCTAAGACCTTGCATGTGCAAGTCTTTGTCTGACTATCTGTAAAGGATTCTTCTCTTAATGACACATCCCTCCCTGCCCTTAGATGAGTGAAAGCAAAGCAGATAAGTGAAGGAAGGGAACAGAAATAAAATTAACATGTAAATATCAAATAATAATATTTACAGTTCTGACTAATAACAAATATTTAAATTAATAATATTTAAGAAACACCTGTATTAACATACTTTATCGCATATATCTTTATAATTCTGATGTAGACTTTATCACCTGTGTTTTTATAGATCAGTAAAGCGAGACTCGAAAGGTTAAATAATTTGTCCGTGTTCACACAGCCGGTGAGGGTCAGCCAGCAACGGACTCCAAGTTTTCCAGACCCCATGCTGCCTCTCCCATCAAACTAGCAGTAGAGGTGAGAGAATGGGTGAGAAGTACACTGCCTTGATAAGTAATTCTCACCAAACGCTTACCTTGGTGAAGTCATCATGCAGAAGCTAATGGTTCAACAACCCGGTCTGTAACCACAAACTCATAGAACCAAAGAGAGGCGATGACGTGGTTTCTCTGGGTGTGTATAGACTGGTCACCAGGGTCACTCCAGGCCCTTCCCCTCAGCTTATTCTCTGAAAGGACGCAGCTGCTCCAGCCCCCACCTGCCCCCAACCCAGTGGACCTGGACGCAACTCACATCCCAGAGTGGGCCCAGGTGTGCACGTACCTGGGGCTGGGCGCCTGGCCCTCTCCTCGGCGAGTCCATGCAGACACTGGTCCCGCTCTTCCCGCAGCACCTGCAGCACAGCACACAGCCGCAGGGCTCCCACCTGCAAGCCCAAAGCCGAGAATGCTCGTCACTGCCATGAAGCTGAGTCTAGTACGCAGGGCGGGGCCAGACAATGGAGACTCAAAATGAGGAAGACAAACTAGTGAATATAACAAAAAAAGAGCATGCTCACAGATACAGACAACAAACTTGTGGTTACCAGCAGGGTGAGGGAAGGAGGGCAAGCTAGGGGCAGGGCAGTAAGAGGTACAAACTGCTAGGTATAAAATAAGCTACAAGGATACGCTGTACAACATGCAGAACAGAGCCCATATTTTACAATAACTATAAATGGAACATAACCTTTAAAAATTGTGAATCACTAATTGTACACCTATAGCCTATACAGTATTGTACAGCAACTATACTTCAATAAAAAAGACTTGTAAAAAAAGTAATGTAGGGCTTCCCTGGTGGCGCAGTGGTTGAGAGTCCGCCTGCTGATGCAGGGGACACGGGTTCATGCCCTGGTCCGGGAAGATCCCACATGCTGCGGAGCGGCTGGGCCCATGAGCCGTGGCCCCTAAGCCTGTGCGTCCGGAGCCTGTGCTCCACAACGGGAGAGGCCACAACGGTAAGAGGCCCGCATACCGCAAAAAAAAAAAAAAAAAGTAATGTAAACTAGAGACTTTGGTTAACGTATCAATATTAGCTCATCAATTTTAACAAATGCACCACTTTATGCAAGACATTAGTAACAGGAGACACTGGAGAGGAAGAGTTGAGGGGGTATATGGTCATTCTTTGTACTTTCTGCAGAATTTTTCTGTAAACCTAAATCCTCTCAACAAACTAAATTATATTAATTAAAAAAAAATAAGTGGGAGGAATCAGTTCACCTAGTTTAAAGACACGCCATATAGCTACAGTAATCAAAACAGCACGGTATTAGTAGAAGAATAGGCAATGGTGTTAGAGCGACTGGACAGCTACAGATAACAAAATGAAACTTGAGCTAAGACTCATACCTTGTACAAAAATTACCTCAAAATGATCATGTACTTGAGTGCAAAACATTAAACTAAAACTTTTAGAAAAAACATAGAAAACCTTCAAGATGTAGGGCCAGGCAAAGATTTCTTGACACCAAAAGCACGATCCATAAAAAGAAAAATTGATAAATTGGACTTCACCAAAATTAAAAACTTTTGCTCCAAGAAAAACCATGTTAAGAGGATGAAAAGGCAAGCTACAGATGAGGAGACGATATTTGCAATCCGCAAATTAGAACTAATATGTAGAAGAGACAGAGAACATTCAAAACTCAACAGTAAACAAATTTAAAAATCTATTTAGGGACTTCCCTGGTGGCGCAGTGGTTAAGAATCCGCCTGCCAGTGCAGGGGAAGCAGGTTCGATCCCTGGTCCAGGAAGATCCCACATGCCGCGGAGCAACTAAGCCCATGCGCCACAACTACTGAAGCCTTTGTGCCCTAGAGCCCACAGGCCACAACTACTGAGCCTGTGAGCCACAACTACTGAGCCTGTGTGCTGCAGCTACTGAAGCCCGCACACCTAGAGCCTGTGCTCCACAACAAGAGAAGCCACCGCAATGAGAAACCCACGCACCACAAAGAAGAGTAGCCCCCGCTCGCCACGACTAGAGAAAGTCCGCACGCAGCAACGAAGACCCAACGTGGCCAAAAAAAAAAAA
>RJWK010007113.1:0-26639 GCA_004363435.1 Platanista minor
TCTCTCCTCCTCATCTCATAGGACCCCAGACACTGGATTCAGGGCCCATTCTCCTCCCGGATGACCTCATCTTAACTGCAGCAACGCTATTTCCAAATGAGGGCACCTTCTGAGGTTCCAGATGGACATAACTTGGAGGACACTATTCAACCCATTATAGGGTCCATGCTGGCACTCATGGCCACGGCTCACCTGGATCCTGACTTTTGGTCCATTCAAGTCACACAGGTGTCCTGACCCCAGAGTTTCTCCAGGTTTCTCCTTCCTCTCTGGTCCACATCCCCACCTCTCGCGCTGTTTCTGCAGCCCCCCTGGGAATGGGGAAGCTCAGAGGGGTTGTCCAAGGCCCTCTGTCCAGGTGCCCCTCACCTCACCCCCATTGCTCAGAGGGACAGGGTCCCATCAGTCCCCCAGGCTCTGGCAGGGAGTGGGGTCCTGAGTTCTCAAGTCGGGGTGCAGCCAATGCAGTCGACACCCTTCCCATGTCCCCTTGGCCCTCACTGTCCCCAGCACGCTGACCCAGCATATTCCAACTCCACACTCCTGGGCCTTTGACCTGCAGCTCCTCCAGCCATCAGAGTCCCCCCAGCTGCAGCGTGGGGCGGCCCAAGGGCCAGGATCATGCTCCTCCCACCAGATCAGCCCTCAGCCAGTGGCCCTAGCACCCTCACCCCTGGATGGGTCAGCTCTGCTGCATGTTCCACGCAGTACCCTGAAGACCCCTGGGGGCATAGGCTCCACTTCCTGGAGTGACTTTGCAGCCCCCTTGCCTTCCCATCACAGTGCCTCACTCATCACCTCCCAAATAAGCTCCCATTCATCCTCTCAGGGTCTGCTGCTGGGGAAACCTGCACTGAGACACGGGGTCTAACATCTTCCCTTACCAGCTCGGCCCAGGTCTCGTCTCAGGAGACCCTCCACGTCCAAGCTTTTCTCTTCCTCCTCCGACCACATCTCCTGCCTCGCCAGGACGTGGCTTCATTCGTTTAGAAAATCAGAGTCTGAGATGAAGCTCACCAGCAGCCCCCAACCAGGCCGCCCCACACCCTACCCCCGCCTCCTCCTCCCCTCGGCCACCTGCCCTGCGTCCCCCCAGGGTGATGCCAGGGTCATGCCGCACTGGCTCCAGTTCAGTCTGGCCCCCGGTCTCCCCCACTCTCTTCCCTCTATGCTTGAGCACCACTCTGCAGGCACCCCTGGGGACGCCTCTGCCTTGCCCGAGGCCAGCCCCGGCCCCCCTCCTGCAGGAAGTGTCCCCACACCCTCCAGCCAGATGCAGCTCCCCTTCTATACCTCCCAAGCTCTTTGCAGACATAGCCGATGGCCTCCACCCGTGCGTCTCATCCACCAGCTGGAGACCTGGGGCTGAGCCACATCGGTGTCCCCAGCACCCTCACAAGACCAAGCCTGCAGTCGGCATCCGTGGGTATTTGATGACGAGGATGGCCACCTCCCTATTCTTAGTGAAAGAAGGTATGGGCACGTGGTCTGACCACAGTGAAATTCTCCCACAGATGATTGCAAGCGGCCCTCTCACGCTTTTCCAAGGTCCTGTGCGGCAGGGGACATCCCAGGCCTACAGCAGCACGCACCTCTGAGCCTTTGCACATGCTGATTCCTGTGCCTGGAACCCCTACCTGTCATCCGGCTCCCACCAGACCCTTGGCCGGGGATGGAGATCCTCCGCTGGGCTCCCCCAGCCCCAAGGCCTTGCCCCATCACTGTCCTCGGGCCTCTGGACTGGAATAGTCTGCTTATTTGCCTGTCCCCTCAGGGATCAGCTCCTTGGGGTGTGGGCTTCAGGAGTGAGATCAGTTATCAGGGTCAGCATCACCTCCCAGCCCCTGGGCCCTCCTCACATTGTCCCCATGTCCCCCCACCTACAAATTGCCCGTCTACCCGCAGTCCTTGCACCCCAGGCCTCCACCTTTCCCTAAGGCCGGGAGCATGGCCCGCTTCTGCCTCGATGCTTCCTGCCTTCTAAACAATAGTATCTGCCACACCATCACCCCTTCCCCAGAAGTCCTGGACCCCTGGGCAGGGTGACCCAGTGACCAGGACACAGCATGAGTCTGGAGCCGCTCCAAGACCAGTGAGAGCAGCCAATGCATAAACAGCCAGCACAGCCTCGAGGCACTGGGCAGAGGGGTCAAGAGGACCATGGCCCCAAGGACCAGTGTGAGACAGTCAGAGAATGTCTCCCGGGGGGTGACCCATGAAGGCTGGACTGAGCCAGGCACGAAGGGAGTGTCCGGGGGAGCCGGGAGTGATGGCTGGAGACAGGATGACTGCCAGTGGTCGGCTGTGTCTGGAGCATTAGGGCCAAGGAGGGAGGCTGCGGAGGGCTGGTCTGCCCTTACCTGGCGGTGATGGGAGACGCTGCAGTCTGGGCCACATGGTGGCTTTCAGGGACCTGAGGTGCTTTAGCCTTTGTGGGCCCCTTCCAATATTAAAAAAATTTTTTTTAAAAATAAATTTATTTATTTATTTTGGCTGCGTTGGGTCTTCATTGCTGCACGCGGGCTTTATCTAGTTGCGGCGAGCGGGGCTACTCTTCGTTGCGGTGCACGGGCTTCTCATCGCGGTGGCTTCTCTTGTTGCGGAGCACAGGCTCTAGGCATGCGGGCTCCAGTAGTTGTGGCACGTGGGCTCAGTAGCTGTGGCTCACGGGTTCTAGGCGCGTGGGCTCAGGAGTTGTGGAGCGTGCACTTAGTTGCTCCGTGGCATGTGGGATCTTCTGGGACCAGCGCTCGAACCCTTGTCCCCTACATTGGCAGGCAGATTCCCAACCACTGCACCACCAGGGAAGCCCTAAAAAAAATTTTAATTACATTTTACAACTGTACTGGTATAAATACAAATATAATCCAGGCTGGATTCATATTATTCCATTTATCTTTTTCCTCTTGATTCTACGAGAAATGAAAATAAGCACATTTTTGCAGACCCCTAGAGGACTGTGAGTCCCAGGCCCTGTTCCTGCTGCATTTAATGGGGCCGCCGGCCTGGACTGCTGGGCCCGGCCGGACCGACCCACGTTGCCTGAAGGCTGAGACGCGGGGGGCGCTGGAGGCGGGGGGCAGGGGGAGGAGAGCCAAGTTCCCGCAAGTGGCAGTGGCTTTGAGGGGGGCTAAGCCGGACCTGAGGGTGGGGACTTGGAGGGAGGCAGGCGTTCAGTACCCCCATGGCTCATGGGGCTTTTGAGGCGGCTGCCCTGTCTCCCACCATCCTGGAGGAGGCGGGACGGGGCGCTGGCCGTGAAGCTCAGCTGCCCAAACCTCCAGCCGTGGGACCCTGGGCAGATCACGTAATGCCTCATGCCTCCATTTCCTCATCTATAAAATGGGGACATCCAGGTGGTCTGAGAAACACTTGGTGCTCGGTGAGTCCTTGACAAGCGTCACCAACTTCCATTATTATCTCTGTTATTAATAATTACCTCCAGGGGTCCTCCCACAGCAACCTGGCAGGATGACCATCACTATCCCCTCTTTACAGGTGAGGAAACTGACCGGCAGAGGGAAGGGAGCTGCCTGGGGTTCCTGCAGCAACTCCAATGAACGACAGAGATGTCAGTCCCCACCGACCAGACTAGAAGCAGAGGTGCAGGGCAGCCCACACACCCACCAGGCAGTGGCAGGGCTGGCACGTCCACCAAATCACCAACTCCAGAACCCAAGCTCTTCACACCTGGCCCGCCAGGGCTGGACGGGACCCCAGGCCTCCCACTGCATCCTGACGCGGGAAGCTTCCGCAGCAGGACCGTGGCTTGTTTTCTCTTTAAGTGGTGACTCATGTTCTGGAGAAACCATATTGCAAGAACAGTACATTATCTGGGGCCCACACTGGAAGAGCGTATTTATCAGGACAGCCCAGGATTGACGGAGCACCATGCCTGAGGGACTGGCATCTCCATAATTCCCACTTCCCCGCAGCCGGGACCCTAAGAGCAGACAGCAGGGAGGCTCTTGGAGCTGCTGAAGCCACCACCTGCCCCTGAAGCAAGCGATGGGGCATGAAAACATAGCCCGGCCGCCCGCGGACCGGCGTCCCCTTCACCCCAGAGCATGTGTGGTGAACAGGACCCTATGGGGCGGGGAACAGTCTCCCACCTTGGGGTCTCCATCGGGTGATTTTAGCCACAGTCTGTCACCAGCCATTATCCATTTTACCTATTTGATCAACATTCATTCCTTTATTTAACAAAGTTTGCTGAGTGCCTGTATGGGGCAAGCATCCCTCCAGATGCTGACAACACAGATGTGGACAAGACAGACCAGGTCTAGTGGGCGAGACAGAACCGAACAAATCAACACACGATTCGCTAGTTAATGACACTGCGATGAGGCACAAGGAGCAGGGGAAGCCCACCCAGGGCGCTCGCCGGTGATGCCGAGAGCTCAGCTTCTCTGGGCACTGGTGCTAAGCTGAACCTCAGAGACAGAGTTTTGGGTGAAGTAGAAAGAATAGCTTTATTGCTTTGCCAGGCAAAGGGGGACACAGCGGGCTCCTGCCCTGAAAACCAGGTGTCCCAGCCCGGGAGGATTTGATGAGGAGTTTAACAGAAATAGCTCAAGGGTGGGGTTGCTGACAAGATGAGGGGTGAGCAGGGTCTCAGGTGGCCGGGTCTCCTAGTCTTGATGAGCTTCTCTGGTCCCTGTAATCTCGCCTCCAGTGGTTTCTTGGCTGATCCTCCCTTGATCAGCAACTGTTCGAACCTGCCCTTTGGAACTCAGGGGAGGTCATGGAGGCTGGAGTCTTGCCTACAAGAAATGGGGGGCAAAAAGGCTTCCATGCCCAGCAGCCCCATGGTGTCCTCCTCGGTTTCACCGGGGAGGCCCCAGGAGGCTTCTTGGGGGCGGAAACCCCTAGAAAGAGGGCGACCAAGGAGAGGAGGAGAGGCTGGGTGAGGGAGCAGCGTAAGATGGGAAGGAGCCTTTCCGTTTTCACTCCAGTATCAGTGAGGCCCTGACAGTGCTCTTCCTGGGTGTGTTTGCTCTAGGACTCTGCCCCCAGGCTCTGCCCAAGGCCCCAGGACTCCCAGAGGCTTTGCCATAAGGGAAAGGCAGACATTTCTGGACCAGCTCCTGATGCACCCGCTTCTCCCTTCCTCTCTTACCTGCCCCTCCTGCCACACAGCTTGGCCATGAGGATTCTTGCTTTAGGAGGGAAGTGGGGACCACTGAGAACAAGGGCGTCCCTGGGACTGGCAGATGGAGCCTCTGACACACAGAACTTCCCACCTGACTGGAAGTGGAAGCTGGAAGCCAGTGGGGTGGGGGCAGCAGTAAGGGTCTCCTGAAACCCCCAGGGAATTCCAGGAACGTGGCCAGAGCCCTGGAAGCTGCCCAAGGAGCCACTGGATGAGTCTACAAACAGCAGAGGGAAATGTCTCAGGTAACCCTGCATATCACCCCTCCCCCAGACCCTGCAGTATCCCCTTGCCACTCCGCCCACCCATCCGCCACCCCGAAGCCAGGGGAGCTGCTCCAAACCCAATCCCAGACTTCCAGTTTCTGGTCTAGCACAGAAGAAGCTTGGAAGCTGCCACTCAGTCCCAACAGCAGGTAAAAAACTAAACAAACTGAAAAATCAACAACTCTTGTTAGATTTGTGAAAGAAGCAAGGCCACAGGGCAAACGGCTGCCTCTGCATCAGAGGCACCGAAAGGTGAGCGCAGAGAACCATGGCTCCAGGAGCAGAAAGCTGCACAGGAACCAGGGCTAGGGAAGGGAACCTGAACGGAAATTGACGAGTTGCTGGAGGCTCAGTGTAGATGAGGCTGAGAGTTGAAAGTCCAGAGGGGGCCCAGTGCGAGAGGGATCCTCACCTGTTTGCGAACTTTACCTCCAGGACCCCAATCTGCTCTCACAAGTGAATATTGGAGGGAAAATCCCCTTGGGCTTCCAGCAGGGGAGGAGGAAAGGAACCACTGTGAAATATGCCAAAATATCCTGTTCTTAACAAGGCCAGCCCTCCTAATCTATCAGATTTAATCTAATCAGAGCCTAATCTCACGGGTTTTGTTTTTTTGTTACAAATAAAACAGTGAGAGGTACGCGGGCCTCTCACTGTTGTGGCCTCTCCCGTTGCGGAGCACAGCAGGCTCCGGACGCACAGGCTCAGCGGCCATGGCTCACGGGCCCAGCCGCTCTGCGGCATGTGGGATCCTCCCGGACCAGGGCACGAACCTGTGTCCCCTGCATCAGCAGGCGGACTCCCAACCACTGCGCCACCAGGGAAGCCCTCTCCCAGGGTTTTATCAGAGCCTAACAGACGTGAGAAAGGGGAAACACCCAACTCCAAACCACTCTAGCCATACCTCCCCACCTGTGGGGGTGGGAAAGGATGAGAAACATTCATGAAGTTCACAGTCCTGTAAGCACAGGTTCACTACAGGACTGAGACCTAGAACTCTTCCCCTCCCCCCACCTCACCACTGCATTACTAAAGGCCTATTTCTAGAAGTTTCTTTTACCTAGTACATCACGTCCGCTATCAAGAAAAAGTTACAAGGCATACTAAAAGGCATACAAAATAGTTTGAAGAGACAGAGCAAGCATCAGAACCAGATTCTGATATGGCAGGGAGGTTAGAAATATCAGACAAGGAATTTAAGACAGCCATGATTAATATGCTAGAGCTCTAATGGATAAAGTCAACAGCATGCAAGAACAGATGTGATGTGTAAGCAGAGAGATGGAAACTCTGGGAAAGAACCCAAAAGAAATGCTACAGATCAAACACACTGGAAAGGAAATGCAGAATGTCTTTGAGGGACTTATTAGTAGACTGGACACGGCTGAGGAACGAACCTCTGAGCTTGAGAATATCTCAACAGAAACCTCCAAAATTGAAAAGCCAAGAGAACAAAGACTTAAAAAAATAGAAGAGAATATATGAGGGCTGCAGGACAGCTGCAAAGGTGTAACATATGTGTAACTGGGAATTCCAGCAGAAGAGAGAAAGGAACAGAAGAAATATTTGAAACAATAATGGTGGAGAATTTCCCCAATTAATGTCAGACACCAAATCAGAGATCCAGGAAGCTCAGAGAACACCAAACAAGATAAATGCCCCAAATAAACTATGCCTAAGCATTTCATTTTCAAACTTCAGAAAAGCAAAGATAAAGAGAAAAAAAATCCTGAAAGTAGCCGGAGGGGGAAAAAAGCACATCTATAGAGGAGCAAAGATAAGAATTACTTTCAGCTTCTCGAGAGTGGAGTGAAATATTTAAAGTGCTGAGAGAAAAGCCCCACAAATTTAGAATTCTGCACCCTGTGAAATTACCCTTCAAAAGAGAAGGGGAAATAAAGACTTTCTCAGACAAACAAAAATTGAGGGAATTTGTGGCTAGTAGAGCTGCCATTCAAGAAATGTTCAAAGCAGTTCTTTAGAGAGAAGGAAAATAATAGGGGTCAGAAACATGGATTAACATAAACAAAGGAAGAGCATAGGGGAAGAAATAAAGAAAGGGAAGGTAAAATAAAACTTTTATTTTTTTTTATTCTTAACCTTGAACTAACAGGTAATGGTTTGTTCAAAATAATCATACCAACAATGTATTTGACTATATACATAATATATATGCTTATGAATGTTTATGTATAAGTGAAATGAATGACAGCAGTGATACAAAGTATAGGAGTGGGGCTTCCCTGGTGGCGCAGTGGTTGGGAGTCCGCCTGCCGATACAGGGGACGCGGGTTCGTGCCCCGGTCTGGGAGGATCTCACATGCTGCGGAGCGGCTGGGCCTGTGAGCCATGGCCGCTGATCCTGCGCGTCCAGAGCCTGTGCTCCGCAACGGGAGAGGACACAACAGCGAGAGGCCAGCGTACCGCAAAAAAAACAAATAAATAAAAATAAGTATAGGAGGGAGGAATTAGGATTATTTTGTTATTATAAGGGATTTGTACAACCCATGAAGTGATATAGTGTTATTTGAAAGTGGATCAGAGTAGCTGTAAATGTATATTGCAAACTCTAGGGCAACCACTAAAAACAAGCAATATAACTGATAGGGTAAGAAAGGAGAGAAAAGGGAATTATATAAAATGCTCAGTTAAAACCACAAAAGGCAGATTTGCAATAACATGGATGAACCTTGAGAACAACATGCTAAGTGAAATAAGTCAGACAAAGACAAATACTGTATGATCTCACTTACATGTGGAATCTAAAATAGTTGAAATCATAGACACAGAGAGTAAAATGGTGGTTGCCAGGGGCTGGGGTGTGGAGGTGCTGGTCAAAGGATACAAGCTTTCAGGTATAAGGTGAATAAGTTCAGGGGCCTAATATACAGCATGGTGACCATTGTTAACAATACTGTATTATATATTGAAAGTTCTCACCACACACACACACACAAAAAGATAACTATGTGAGGACATGGATGTGTTAACTACCTTTATTGTGGTGATCATTTCACAATATATATGTATATCAAATCATCATGTTTTACACCTTAAATTTATACAATTTCTTTCGGTCAATTATACCTCAATAAAGCTGGGGGAAAAGAGAAGAGTTACTCCAACACAAAAATCTCCAAATATCAAGGACTTGATAAATATTTATTTCTTACTCAAAAAAAAAACAACCCCACAAAAAGGCAGAAAAAGTGAAAGAAAAAAGTAGTAACAAAGAACCATTGTAACAAATACAAAACAGTAACAAGTGTGGTAGATATTAAGCCAACTATATCACTAATCTCTTTGAATGTCAATAGTCTAAGTGCACCAATTAAAAGACAGATTGGTAGAGTGGATCAAAAAGCAAGAGTCAACTACATGTTGTCTAAAAGAAACTCACTTTAAATATAAATACACATATAGATTAAAAGTAAATGGGCGGAAAAAATAAACCATGCTAGCACTAATCAAAAGAAAGCAGGAATAGCTAATTAATTTCAGAGCAGACTTCAAAGCAAAGAGTTTTATCAGGGATAAAAAAGGGTGTTACAAAGTGATAAATGTCCAATTTTCCAAAAGGACATAACCCTTAATGTGTGTGCATCTAACAACAGAGCATCACAATATATGAGGCAAAAATGAATAGAATTTCAAAGAGAAATAGATGAATCCACTATCATGGTTGGAGACTTCAACACCCCTCTATCAGAAATGGACAGGTCCAGCAGGTGGAAAATCAGTGAGGACATAGTTGAACTCAGCAACACCATCAATCAACTGGATAAAATTGACATCTATAGACTACTTCATCCAACAAAAAAAGATTATACACTCTTCCCAAGCTCACACAGAACATGCACCATGATAGACCACTTCTGGGCATAAAACATACCTTAACAAATTCTAAAGAATAGAAATCATACAATGTCTGCTCTCAGACCACAGTGGAATTAAACTAGAAATCAATAACAAAAAGAATACTGGAGAATCCCAAAACACTTAGAGATTAAACAACATACTTCTAAATCACGCACGGGTCAAAAGAGAAATTGCAAGAGAAATTTAAAAATACAGTTGACCATTGAACATGTGTTTGAACTGCACAAGTCCACTTAAATGTGGATTTTTTTCAATAAATACATACTACAGTACTACACAATCTTTGGTTGGTTGAATCTGTGGATGTGGAACAGCGATATGGAAGGCCAACTGTAAAGTTACATGCAGATCTCCACCTGTGAGGGTATCAGCACCCCTAGCCCCTGCATTGCTCAAGGGTCAACTCTACCTTGAACTAAATGAGAATGAAAACATAACTTATCAAAATGTGTAGGATGCAGCAAAAGCAGTACTTAAAGGGATATTTATAGCACTGAGGGCATGTACTAGAAAAGAAGGAAGATCTAAAATCAATCATCTAATCTACCTCAAGAAAAGGGAAAAAGATCAAATTAAAATGACCATAAGCAGAAGAAAAGAAATAATAAGAATTAGAGCAGAAATCCATAAAACTGAAAACAAGAACTCAGTAGAGAAAATCAAGTAAACCCACACCTGTTCTTTGAAAAGATCAATAAAATCAATAAGCCTCTAGCCAGGCAAACTAAGAAAGAAGACTCAAATTACTAATATTACAAATGAAGGGGGGAGCACCACTACAGATCCCATGGACATTAAAATGAATACTATGAACTATGAATCAAGGAATTCTATGCCCACAAATATGATATCCTACATGAAATGGACCAATTCCTTGAAAGACACAATCTGCCAAAACTCACACAAAAAGAAATAGACAATCTTAAAAGGACTACATCTATTAAAGATCACTGAGTCAATAATTAATAACCTTACAAAACAGAAAGCACCAGACCGAGATGGGTTCACTGGTGAATTCCACAAAACATTTAAGGAAGAAATTATAGAAATTCTCTACAATCTCTTGCAGAGGAAATACTTCCTAACTCATTCTGTGAGGCTGACATTATCCTAATACCAAAGCCAGACAAAGAGATTACAAGAAAAGAAAACTACAGACCAATATCTCTCATAAACATATATGCAAAAATCCCCGACAAAATATTAGCAAACCAAATCCAACAGTGCGGGCTTCCCTGGTGGCGCAGTGGATGAGAGTCCGCCTGCCGATGCAGGGGATGCGGGTTTGTGCCCCGATCCGGGATGATCCCATGTGCCGTGGAGCGGCTGGGCCCGTGAGACATGGCCGCTGAGCCTGCGCGTCCGGAGCCCGTGCTCCGCAACAGGAGAGGCCGCAACAGTGAGAGGCCCACGTATCGCAAAAAAAAAAAAAAAAAAAAAAAAAATCCAACAGTGCATAAAAAGAATTACAGACCACAACCAAGTGGAATTTATCGCAGGTAAGCATCGCTGTGTCAACATTTGAAAATCAATTAATGTAATCAATCACACCAACAGGCTAAAGAAAAATCACATGGTCAATTAACAGATACAGAAAAATCACTTGATACAATCCAAAACCCGTTTATCATTAAAAAAATTAACAAACTAGGAATAGTTTACTGTTGAATGCTGAAACTCTTTTTCAACATTGTATTGGAAGTTCTAGCTAATGTAATAAGACAAGAAAATGAAATAAAAGGTACACTGATTGGGAAGGAAGAAATAAAACCGCCTTTTTCAACATGATTGTCCATGCAAAAAATCCAGGAGAATTGACCAAAAACAAACAAACAAACAACAACAACAACAACAAATCCCTCCTAGAACAAGTGATTATGTATATCAAGGTTGCAAGATACAGTACGAGATTAATATAGGCATTCTTTGGAGATATTGTGGGTTTGGTTACAGACCACCAAAATAAAGCAAATATCATAATAAAGCAAGTCACACAATTTTTTTGGTTTCTCAATTAATATAAAAGTTATGTTTACACTGTACTCTAGTCTATTAAGTGTGCAATAGCATTATGTCTAAAAAACAATGTACCTACCTTACTTTAAAAATATTTTATTGCTAAAAAATTCTAACCAACATCTGAGCCTTCTGTGAGTAGTAGTGGTAACATCAAAAATCACTTATCACAGATCACCATAACAAATATAATAATAATGAAAAAGTTTGAACTATTTTGAGAATTACCAAAGTGTGACACAGAGACACTAAGTGCGCAAATGCTGTTGGGAAAATGGTGTCAACAGATTTGGTCGATGCAGGGTTGCCACAGACTTTCAATTTGAAAAAAATGCAATGTCTGTGAAGCACTATAAAGAGAAGAACAATAAAATGAGGTGTGCCTGTGTCCAAAAGTCACTTGGTTTCTTATATTCTAGCAATGAACAAGTGGAATTTGAAACAAAAAGCACAAAACCATTTATATTAGCACTCCCAAAAATGAAATATAAACCTAACAAAATACGCACAAGTCTTACATAAGGAAACTCTGATGAGAAATATATATTTTTTTAAATCTTAAATGGGTAGAAAAACTCAACATTGTCAAGATGTCAGTTCTTCCCAACTTGATCTATGGACTCAATGCAATTCCAAAAAGTCAAAATCCCAGCAAGTCATTTTGTGGACACCAACAAAGTGATTGTAAGGTTTATGGGAGCTCCCTTGTGGTCCGGTGGTTAGGACTTGGAGTTTTCACTGCCATGGACCTGGGTTCAATCCCTGGTCAGGGAACTAAAATCCTGTAAGCTGTGTGGCACAGCCAAAAAATAAATACATACATAAATAAAGTTTACATAAGAGGGAAAAGACACAGAATAGCCAACACAACACAGAAGAAGAACAAAGTTAGAGGACTTGCATTACTCAAATTCAAAAAATACATACTAAAGGGCTTCCCTGGTGGCTCAGTGGTTGAGAGTCCACCTGCCGATGCAGGGGACGCGGGTTCACGCCCTGGTCCGGGAAGATCCCACATGCCGCGGAGCGGCTGGGCCCGTGAGCCATGGCCGCTGAGCCTGCGCGTCTGGAGCCTGTGCTCCGCGACGGGAGAGGTCACAGCAGGGAGAGGCCTGCGTACCGCAAAAAAAAAAAAAAAAAAGACATACTAAAAATCTACAATAATCAAGACAATGTGTTATCAGTGAAAGAATAGTCAGACAGACCAATGAAACAGAATAGAGAGCCCAGAAATAGACCCTTTATATAAATATAGTCAATTGACCGTTGACAAAGGAGGAAAAACAATACAATAAGGAAAAGATAGTCTCTTCAACAAATGGTGCTGGAACAACTGGACATCCACAAGCAAAAAAATGAATCTAGACACAGACTGTTGACCCTTCACAAAAATTAATTCCTAATGGATCACAGACCTAAATGTAAAATGCAAAGCTGTAAGACTTCTAGATGATAACATAGGAGGGCATCTAGTTGCCTTGGGTTTGGTGACGACTTTTTAGACATCAAAGGCATGATCCATGAAAGAAAAAACGGATAAACTGGGCTTCATTAAAATTTGAAAGCTCTGCTCTGTGAAAGACACTGCCAAGAGAATGAAAAGACAAGCCACGGACCGGGAGAAAATATTTACAAAAGACATACCTGATAAAGGACTGTTATCCAAAATATAAAAAGAACTCTTAAAATTCAATAATAAGAAAGCAAACAATCCAATTAAAAAATGGGCCTAGGGACTTCTCTGGTGGTGCAGTGGTTAAGAATCCACCTGCCAATGCAGGGGACATGGGTTCGACCCCCGTCCGGGAAGATCCCACATGCCACGGGGCAACTAAGCCCGCGAGCCACAACTACTGAGCCGGCACATCACAACTACTGAAGCTCACGCGCCTAGAGCCCGTGCTCCGCAACGAGAGAAGCCACCGCAATGAGAGGCCCACGCACCGCAACGAAGAGTAGCCCCCACTCGCTGCAACTAGAGAAAGCCCGTGCGCAGCAACAAAGACCCAACGCAGCCAAAAATAAATAAATAAATTGAAAACATAAAAATAAAAAACAGTGAGATACCACTACACACCTATTAGAATGGCCAAAACCTGGAACACTGACAACATCGAATGCTGGTGAGGATGTGGAAAAACAGGAACTCTCATTCACTGCTGGTGAGACTGCAAAATTGTGCAGCCACTCTGGAAGACAGTTTGTTAATTTCTTACAAAACTACAGGTACTCTTACCATATGATCTGGAGATCTCCCTCCTTTGTACTAACCCAAATGAGTTGAAGACATATGTCCACACAAAAACCTGCACTTCGATGTTTATGGAAGCTTTATTCATAATTGGCAAAACTTGGAAGCAACCAAGCTGTCTTTCAGTAGGTTGAATGGGTAAATAAACTGTGATCCATCCAGACAATGGAATATTACTCAGCACAGAAAGAAGTGAGCTATCAAGCCATAAAAAACATGGAGGAACCTTCAGTGGATATTACTAAGTGAAAGAAGCCAGCCTGAGAAGGCTGTAGGCTGCATGATTCCAACTATACGACACTCTGGAAAAGGTAACTAACTATACGACACTCTGGAAAAGGTTTTACTGTGGAGACAGTAAAAAGTTCACTGGTTGCCAGGGGTTAGAAGGGAGGGAGGGATGAATAGGCAGAGAACAGTGGACTTTTAGGGCAGTGGAAATACTCTGTGTAATACCATAATTATAGACACATGTCATTACACTTTTGTCCAAACCCATAGAATGAACAACGTCAAAAGTGAACAGCAATGTGAACTATGGACTTTGGAGAAAAATGGGACAGTTTTATTTGTGTCAACTTGACTGAGCTAAGGGATGCCCAGAGAGCTGGTAAAACATTATTTCTGGTTGCTTCCAGAAGGGATTGGCATTTGAGTCAGGAGACAAAGAGGACAGCCCTGAAACCCGGAAAGGAAAGTAGCCAGCCCGTCTTTCTGCTCTGCCGAGATGGGGCAAGTGAGAGTTGCAGCCTTGGCTGTTGGAGGCCAGGGAAATTGGGCTCAGGGGACTCTGGGCATCCCCGCCCAGGCGGCATCTGCCCAGCCCGAGGCACTGGGGGCGGGGGGCACAGGCTGTGAGCCCCAAGACCTGGGCGTGTCCCCTCAGCTCTCTGAGTCTCAGTGTCCTTCTCTAGATGGACCCCCTGGACACGGCCACCCTGTGGCCATCTGTCCCCACAGCTCCCTGCCTCTGTCTCACCCTTGGATATGAGCACCGGGTCAGCTGTCAGCAGGCCTGGCACACGGTGAATGAATGAATGAATGAATGAACGAATGAATAGCAGTGGGAATACTGACTTGTGGGGAGTCATAAGAACTAAGTGAGAGAGCCCACGGACAGTCCCACATTGCTCACAGCAGGTGCATAATTGACGTCAGCCCCTCCCTGTTCCTTTCTCCTCGTACCTCTCACACATGTCCCAGAACTCTGAGCTTGGCATTCAAGGCCTGACCCTCGTAGCCTCGGTCCACCACTCCTCCTGGCCACTCCCTGTCCAGCCACCCCCCAGGGCGACATCGCCGGGGAATCGGCCCCAGCCTCTCGGTTCCCAGATACTGCTCTCCACACCCCATGGCAGCAGGAGAAAATGGAAATGGCTGGGTGTGGAAGTCAAGGTCAGGAAGCTTAAGGCACTTTATAAGAACCCTGTGGAAGCCCCCAACACCCTGGTCCAGACCCCGGATCCTGCCACCTGCCACACCCCACACACCCCTCTTCTTGTCTGCCCAGGGGGCGGCTTGCCAGGCAGAGGACATGCTTTTCCTGCACGGTCTGGCAAGACTTCCCCCTAACATGGGGCCGCGGTCAGTCCCCTTTGGGCCCAGAGCCCGTGGAGACCCCACGTGTGACACATGGACTCCCAAGCAAGGAAACTGAGGCTCCAAGGTGGAATGACTCGCTCCGGCTCACTGCTGAACAGGGTGGCTGTGCACGTGGGTTTCCCAGTTGCATGGACCTGGGTTTAAAGCTGACCGCCCCCCCCCAGCCTCAGTTTTCTCACCTGTAACCTGGGAGTAAGGACACCTTCCTCTTGGGCGACTGTGAGCACTGACTGCGATCATCTTTCCTCCATTTGGTTGGCATATATTGAGCATCTACTGAATGCCAGGTGCCGTTCCTGAAGCGTGGGATACATCGACGAGCAAAACAGAGGGAATAAACTTGCCCTCGTGGAATTTACATTCTAGCTGGGGGAGGTAGGAAATAAACAAATCACAAAACCTTACAATGCCATGTGGTGGTAAATGCTTTGAAGAAAAATACAGCGACTAGCAGGAGAAGGGGGGAACATTGCCAATCCACGTCCCTTACCCGTCGTCAGGAAAGGTCTCTTTGGGAAAGTGGGGTTTGACAAGGGGCTCGAAGGAGGAGAGGCCATGAGCCATGTAGCTACTACAGAGAGAGTCTCAAGACAGAGGGAATAGCCAGTGCAAAGGTCCTGAGGGAGGAGCACAACTCTGTGTATAGGAAGAGCCAGGAGGTGAGGGCAGTGGGACAGAGCAGGGGGGAGAGCAAGGTGTGCAGACCAGAGGAAGAGCAGGATAACAGGGGCCTGCAGGACACGTGAGGGCCTGGGGGGGTGGCCCCACTGCAGGGTTTTGAGCAGACATATTGGATAAGAGACTGCACGGGCAAAGGCAGGAGGGGAACGGAGACTCGAAGGGGAGATGATGGCTGGGACACGGTGGGCGTCTAGGAGGCGGGAAAGGCGGTCAGACTCTGGATATTACCTAGACCCGTGCTGTCCGATATGGTAGCCACGAGCCCTGGGTGGCCATTTAAGTTAAGTAAAGTTAAAGGAAAATGAAATCGGCTCCTTGGCCACACTGGCCACACATCAACTGGCCAGTAGCCACACAGCAGAGCACAGTGCCCTTCCTTGTGGGAAGCTCTCCTGGGCAGTGCTGCCCTAGGATACAGAGCGCCAAGAGAGCAACCTGCGTCCGGGACGCAGGGTGTGAGGGAGCAGAGGAGTCAAGAATGGCCCCAGGGTTACACAGCGCCCAGCACACACAGCGAGCTTGCTACTGTCACCCTTATCATGACCATCATTCACTCATCCCTACACATGTTCGGACAGGGGTGCCCTCAGTCAGAACCCTTTTCCCTTCTCTCCAGCCTCAGGGTCCTAGAAGTCCCCCCGCAAATACTCAGGAGCTGAAGCCACCAGTTCCCCAACCCGCTCCCGTAGCCTCTTTGAAGGCAGCAGGCCGTCCTTGAGTTCACGACTCCCCGGCCCGGAGAACACGGGCTGGGCCGGGGAGCTGCCGCTGGGTCCCCTCTGGTCCAGGTTTGGGCGAGTCACCTCCCCTCTCCCGGCCTCGGTTTTCCCCACTGTGGAATGATGGGCTTGTCACATTCCGGTCCTGCCAGGGACAGAGCCCCAGCTCGGGGGCTGCAGTGTGGGAGGGGGTCTTTGGGCGAGGAGGCGGGGACAGAGATGATGAGTGGATGATTTAGCGCGAGGATGCTCACAGACCCCGCTGAATCCTCTGCACCTTCAGAAGCCGAGAGGCCAATTGCGGCCCTTCATAATAGTGATCTGCAAAGTATAGGCTCCGTCACTCAGGCGCCAGCAGAACAAGGAACCCACTCTCAAACAAACGACTCTCCGGTGCCTCCTGACTCTTCCCCAGATAACCCGGCTTGCTCTGTTTCCTGATGAGCCACCGACAAAGGGGCCAGTGGAGGAGGACCCTCTACCGCAGACACCCCTGTGCTGGGGCCAAGGTTTTTGTGTGCTTGGGCAGGGCCCATAATCCCAGAGCCTTCTGCTTTACAAAAGGGCAGCTAATGGCAGCGTGAAAGGGGATGAGGAGAGGAAGGGGGGGGGGGGCCCACACCGGGCTGATGCTGGAGCATTCGTTGCGGTAGCATCCAGCCTGCGGGGAAGAGCTGGCTGCTCTCGCTGCAAACGACATGAAAGCGTGTCTCTAACAGACCGCCCTGCCCATCCCAACTGCTTTGTCTGAGGGTTTGGTTTGGGGCTGGGAGTGGGACAGTCCCAACCCTGCAGACATCCAGAGAGAACACCTGTGTGTGCTCTCTGGATCTCGCGGTGGGCTCCCGGGCTGTCTGTCCTGTGACCAGCTCACTGGTCCGCTGTGATCCTCGCCCCCCAGCGCTGGCTTCCCGATGCCTTTGCCAGGTTCAGAGCAGCAGCCCGGCCACTGAGACGCCAGGCCTGGGCAAGAGTCAGCCTGCCTGGGTGGGCTCTTCCAGCAAGGCTTTGACACGGCTGAGTCCAGCTGCAGGGGCTGTCTCAGGAGGAGCCGGTGGGCAGGATCAGAGCGCTGTCCCCAGGGCAAACGGGGTCGAGAGGACCACTCACCTGCTAAGCTTTCTAGTCTAAATTCCACGCATCTTATGCCCTCGCTGCCTGAGAAGTAAACTATCTGCAGACTGCTGGACCTGTGGGGTGGGGGGGGCGGGTGGCAAATGGACGCGGAGGCCAGGAACACAGGCACTGGAGTCAGCGCGTCCTGGGTTGGGATCTGGGTCCTACTGCTCCCAAGCTGGGAAGCCTCGAGTAAGCCAGCCACCCTCTCTGAGCCCTGTTTCCTCGTCTGCGAAACAGGGATCACGACGCCTACCAGCGTCCTTGGGAGGGTTCAATCACACAATAAGAAAAGACCCTCGCACCAAAGGCACATCAGAAAAGACACCAAAAGGCATATATGATAACATACTGAATTGTCAAAAAGAGTAAAACAGACGCATGTGCTCATCACCAGATTCTGAGTCTAAACATTCTTGGGGGGGCTCAGAATGGATATAAGGACCAGAGCGTGGAGGGTGCCGGGGGCTTGGGCCTCTGAGGACTGGGGTCCATATTTGAGGTGGCCCTTTTAGGTCAGTGGGACCAATGAGAGGCAGAGAATGGGAAAAGGGGGCGGGTCCAGGGACTTCGCTGCATTGTGCGGTCTGGAGCCCAGCCTCCGTCCAGCGGCTGGGTCCTCTTGGCAGACTGTCGCTACGTCCCCTGTTTGGTGATAACCTTTACCTTTCTCTTTCTTCCAGGTAGGAGGGTGTGGGCACCCCCTTCATGGCTCAGTAGAGCCTTGATTCTGAAGCGTCTGGGGATATTTCAAGCACATCCTCTATGGCCAGCAGGTACTGACAGCTGGCCACGCCACCTCTTCTCCACAACTCCTCCCCCAAATCAGGAGCCCCGTGGATGGGCCACAGCGGAGAACCCCGACAGCATCCCAGGAGACAATAGGCAGCAAGCCTCGGACTTTGCTTCTTTTCTCTCTGCACACCTGCTATGTGCCTCTGGGTGGGTTGGCCGGCCTCTCTGAGCCTCCACTCCTCATTCCTACAATGGGGGTGACAATCCCTTTTGCACCGTGACCCGGAGGCCAATTCAGCTAAAATTCAAAGTAAGATGGGGCTAAGCATTGGCTGTAGGGCTGCTATGGACTGAATGTTCGTGTGTCTCCAAAATTCATTTGTTGAAGCCCTGAGGCCCCACGTGATGGTATTTGGAGGTAGGGGATCTTGGGGAGGTGATTAGGTTTACATAAGATCGAGGTCGTGAGGATAGAAGTCCCAGGATGGGACTGGTGCCTTTCTAAGAAGACACCAGAGAATTCATTCTCTCTCCCCACCCCCAGCACCATGTGAGGTACAGAAAGAAGGCAGACATCTGCAAGAGAGCCTCCACAAGGGACCGGATCAACAAGCACCGGGGTCTTGGACTTCTCAGCCTCCATCACCGTGAGAAATAAATATTTGTTGTGTAAGCCACCCCGTCCGTGCTATTTTGTTATAGCGGCCCGAGCTGACTAGGACAGAAATTAGTGCTGAGAAGTCAGGTGCTGCTGTAATAGACACTGAAAAAATGCAGAAGCAGCTTTGGAACCAGGTAATGGGAAGAGGCTGGAATTGAGATACATGCTAGAAAAAGCTGATAGTGCGAGCAGACGGTGAAAGGTGATTCTGTTAAGACCTCAGAAAGAAAAGAGGAGCTGTAGAGAAAGACTCCATCTCCTGGGAAACACACAGATAATCATGAACAGAACGTTGGTAGAACTGTGACGGTTAAGGGGGACTTGAGGATGGAAATGGGGAACGTGTTATTGAACAAGGGAGAAAAGTTGATCCTGTAACACAGTGGCAAAGAACTTGGCTGAATTATGTCCGTGTTCTAGTGTTTCATGGAAGGCAGAACTTGCAGGGGATGAAACTGGCTATTGAACTGAGGAGATTTCTAAGCAGAGTGGTTCCTCCCGACTGCTTACCGTAAAATGAGAGGGGACAGAAGTGAACTGAAGAAGGAATTATTAAGCAAAAAGGAGCCAGAACATAAAGATCTAGAAAATTCTCCACCTATTCCATATTGCACAAAACGAGAAAGCGTGTTGGGAAGAGTCCTGAGGGTGTGGCTGACTAGCCCTTAGTGCAGGTGTGAACCAGCCAGCCCAGTTTGAACCCAAGGGGATGGAGATGGGACAGAATGAAGGAAAGCTGTGGACTACCTAGATTCTATAGGACAGGACAGTAAAGCTGTTCAGCTGCAAATGTGCGCTATTCTTCAAGAAAAGAGGGAGGGGAACTGGAAGAAGGTAGTCAAAAGGCACCAACTTCCTGTCACAAGATAAATTAAGTACTAGGGATGTAATGTAGTACATGATGCCTATACTTAGCACTGCTGTATGATGTACAGGGACGTTGTTAAGAGAGTTGATCCTGGGCTTCCCTGGTGGCGCAGTGGTTGAGAGTCCGCCTGCCGATGCAGGGGACACGGGTTCACGCCCCGGTCCGGGAAGATCCCACATGCCGCAGAGCGGCTGGGCCCGTGAGCCGTGGCCGCTGAGCCTGCGCGTCCGGAGCCTGTGCTCTGCAACGGGAGAGGCCACAGCGGTGAGAGGCCTGCGTACAGCCAAAAAAAAAAAAAAAAAAGAGAGTCGATCCTAAGAGTTCTCACTGCGAGGAGAAAAACTTGCTTCTTTTTTATTGTATCTGTATCAGATGATGGACGTTAACTAAATCTAGTGTGGTAATCATTTCAAAATATACATTAATCAAACCATCATGCTGTACACCTTAAACATATATGGTGATGTATATCAATTATTTCTCAATAAATAAAACTGAGGGGATAAAAGAAAAGAGGAGAATGGTCCCCAAGGTGATTCAGAGACCATCAAGGCCACCACCTAGGTTTCAACAGGCCAGGTGGCCTCCAACAAAAGCCATGGGTGCAGGGCTGTCAGGAGCTGTGGGGGTACCACCCCCTCCCGGCAGAGCTGTTGTCTCAGCCACCCAGACTATGGTCATTGTTATAGCAGCTCAAGCAGACTAAAACAAGGGCCGAGCATTCAGGGTCTGAGAAAAAGGAATTCAGAATCAGCCAAGGTGGGGGCAGACGATGACCCATATGTAAGTCAAAGGTGCAGGTTCAGAAGCCAGACCTCCTGGACTTAACTCTCTTCTCCATCACTCACTCACTGCTGTGTGACCCTGGGCAAATTATCAACCCCTCTGTGCCTCAGTTACCATATTAGAAAAATGGAAATAATAATGGCACCCAGCCTACTAGGGCTGCACGTCAGGGCCTTAGCAGGCACCTCTCCCACGACCTTACAAATGGCCAGCCGTCTGCCTGTCACCACCACTACCATCCCAGCCTTGGAGCGTCTATGGTTCATCATGATTGTGTCACTGGGGCCCCTGGGTGTGAAGTATCATAAACTTAGGGTCAGTGACAAGCTCTTTGTTCTGGGATCCCAGATCCTGACACCTCAGGTTGTGTCAAGAGGTGAAAGCTAAGAGATTCAGCTGGCAAAAAAACAACTTATTCCTTCCACAGACAGCAAAAGTGAGAGCAGCCAATGGCGTCAGCTCCGCTTGACCCTCATACAGGGGAACAGCAAAACAAATGGGGCAATGACCACAACATGGATAGTGGACACCCTGCTAAGGACGAGCCTTGTTATGGCCTGCAGCTGTACCCTTTGGGGGAGGGGTAAAAGCTTTTAGACCCCGTCAGAACCTGGGAGGGGATAAGACAGTTTCACGTCTCACGCCGGCCGCCCTGATAGGTGGGGCAGGGAATGGGAAGCAGCCTCGTGGCAGCTCCTCACAAGCCCCCAAGCCTCCTGTTCCAGGAGGACAACAGGACATCCCGCCAGGCTTTAGATCAGCTGTGGTCCAGCCTTGTACACATGGCCTCTGTGGAGTTGTATGGAGTTGCCAGAGTGCCAGGTTGGAGCCATTCCCCTACACCTAGATGGAGGTCAGCCTTAAGGAGGAGATGGCCTAAGTAAGCCTTGAAAGATGGGTTAGATCAGAAGAGGCCAAGCCTCAGGAACATTGTCCTGGGTGGCAGCTACAGCTGGGGCAGAGCCAGGGAGACCAGAAACGAGAGGGTTTCCTGGGAAGTACAGGTGTTCGAGTTTGGCTGCTTTAACGGATTTGAACATTCGTAGTTTGGAGACAGGGGTATCTGGAAAGGAGGAACTGGGATGCGGTGCTGCATCAGGCTGCAGGATTTCAAAGTCTAGTAGGGGACGCTGGACCAGAAACGCAGGCACCAAGCGCCCAGGAAGCCAGTGTTCAGACATAGAGCAGCCCAGGGCATGGGGCAGAGGGCATGAAAGAAAATCAAGTGCCTTAATTTTCTATAATTCAGAAGAGTTTAGGGTATCCATTTGAGGTCTCCCTTTTCCTGGGAGGGGTGGAGCGAGTTGCAGCTGGCCCCCAATGTTGTCTGATGCACCTGATGTGGAGGGTCAGGGGAAGAGGTGACCTACAGGTGCAGCCTTAGCGAGAGCTGGGTTGGGCCGGATCAGGGAAGGCAGGGGCTGCCGACAGGCCCCATGAGCAAGGGCCAGGCCCCGGGTCCCCGGTCAGCCTTCTTGCTAATCAGGGTTGCCATCCATGTCGACGCCACAGGTTAAACCGACCCCAAGACGCGTCGACTGAGGATTCCTCTCATTTAAGTCATTCCTGAAAGAAACCGCCCTGATCTCTGGCCCTCCCAGAAGGTCTCTGCTCCTGCGTTCTTGAAAAGGTCTGGCCAAAAGCAATACAAACCAACCTGAAATCGAACGTTTCCCCACCTGGGCGGCCGCCTCGCAGCCTCACAGCACTCATGCCAGCCTGCCGTCAATACAGACACACACCGCAGCATCTCTGAGGACCCCGCACCCTCCCCTCACCGCCCCCCGCAGCAGCTAATCAATTCCCCGGTCCCTCCTCGCCAGCTCTGGAAGGCAGGCAGTCATTTATTCCGTCAGCTGCACATCAGCCTTTCTGGTTTGGTTTTTCTATGATCAGCGTGAAGGCAAACTTTAAAATGCATGAGAATCCTTCAAACAGAAACCCCGGCCCTGCCCTCCACTGCAGTGCAGGCTGGAGGCAGGCGGGGCAGGGAAAGGGAGGGGGCAGCAAGCCGGGGAGGCTTCAGAGGAAAGGCAGCCTTAGGATGGGCTCGCAGTCTTAGGATGGGCTCGCAGTCTTAGTTTGGGTTTTTAAGAATCGGTTGTTCAGTAGCCCCTGCCTGCCCGCTCCTGCCATCCCGCATTCCAGCTTCACTCCTCCCGGGTGAAGGAGTCCTCATGATCCCCAGTAATGCACGTGGGCCTTAAAGTGAGGACAACAGCTCCTTCCTCACCTCGCTGTTACAAGGGTCCTGGCGCGGCTCTTTGAAGTGTGGGGTCAGAGCCTCTGGCCGCTGAAGAGACGCGGAACTGCATTCAGCTGCCACCATGGAGCAGAGACAATAGTGACCCACGCCGGGGCTCATGGAGGGCTGGCTGCCTGTCACATCCAGCGGGGTCTGCAGGCTGGGAGGTGGGGACTGGTAGGGCAGCAGCAGGACGTCTGGTGGTCCCAGGCTCCTTGCTGGATGTCAGGGTGTGACCTCTGTCCCGGAGGTCACCTCCTCATTCCTGCAGGACCCAGGACAGCCAAACACGCCGGCCAGGGCGGGAGTGGGCCAGCCTCCTCCTCTCCTCCCTTTGGCCTTGGGGTCTGGCTTCCCCCACACCTCGGACCCTCTCTGCACACCGGCCCTCTGGGCAAGGTCTGGAGTAGACCCCCCTCTCTGCTTCTCCCCTCCAGGCCTGAGAACGGGAATCTGATTGGTCCTGCCCATCTTTGCATGCCCCGCCCTGCCATGCGGATTGGCTGCCCTCCAGGCGAGCGTCTGTCCTAGACCAATCAGCTGGGGCCGTGGGTGGGGCACGCAGCCTTCCTGGGGCCGCCCCCACGTGGAGGCTGCGGCATGGCCCACATAATCCGGCCTCAGCCCCAACTGGGGCGAGTAGGGTGTGTAGGAGCTCCTTGTTGAGTGGGCGCAAATGGCGGTCGGTGCTAATGCAGGCCCGCAGAGCAGGGCAGTTCAGTGGTTGAGGAAGTGGGGAGTGTTGCCAGGCAGCGTGGCTTGGGAAAGGTACTCCACCTTTTTGCATCTCTCTTTTCTTCTCTGTAAAATGGGGTGATGATGGCTCCATCTCATCAGGTTTGAAGTACAGAATGAATGAGGAAATTCACATAATTGGGCCTGAGTATAGTGACAGCTCAGTAAATACTGGCTGCCTCTTCGTATCGTCACCATTATTACTGGGAAGACTGGCGTGGCATCTGACCCATCTTCAGTGGTCTCCCAGAACCCTCCTAGCTCTTAATCCCTGAGCCACTTTGCTCAGCCTCCTCCGCGCTTTGCCAAATAAAGGATCTGAGAGGAGCTGGGGCCAGGGTGCTGGGTGGGGGGAGGAGAGTGAAAAGCTGTGATTATCGCTTGCTCGCTGGCTCAGCAGAAGAGAAAGCGTATGCCCAGCCCACCTAGCAATTACCCACAATGATGATGGTGATGGAGCCAGATGCGGCACCGTGGGGGAGGGGGCTGGAAGGGGGAGGGATGAGCTAATTCTCCTCCTTTGGAGAGGGTGCTGGAGGCGGAGGGGGGGGGCGGTCATTGGAGAAGATGCCTGGGCCTTTATTCCCTTGCCCGACCCCTGCAGAATCCCAGTGCTCTTAGAATGAAGTCAGAGAGAAGACCAAACACCCCAGAAGCCCTCCAAGGCTCCACCTAGACTGGTCCTTGCCCCCTCTGAGGCTCTGCCATACCCTCCACACTCCTGTGCTCTAGCCGCCCTGGCTTTCTGCCAAGATTATTTCTGACTCAGGGTGTTTGCAAGGGCTGTTCCCCTGCCTGGAATGCTGTTCCCTCTGCCCTTTACCTGGCTAACTGACTCCTACTTTGGGTTCCTGCTTCACCATCACTATCTAAGTCACCATATATAGGCCCTCCCTGACCCCCAATCCGAAGGAGGTCCCCACTGTAGGGTTTCTTAGTGCATAGCCTGGGGCCCCTGGAAGCCTGCTGTGATATTCCCAAATCCCCATTAGGTTCACGCTCAGGAACAGCCCCAGGTGGTGACTGGCTTTGGAACACCCTTTCTGGCAGGGAGGTGGGCTTGAGCTGGAGGGTTTTGGGACCTTCTGTGGCCTTCCCACCATCACTGTCGGCCCAGCCACAGCTCCACGATCTGACTTCCAGCAGCCAACCGCCACCAGCCAAAGGGCAAAATTTTACTAACGAGGATCCTTTCTATGCTGCGGAGCTCATGTCTGAGCTAATTAATTTACAGGTTCCACACGAACGCAAGAGCTAAAAATTAGCACTTGCAGAAAGCCACTCTCCTGAATTACAGGGGCGCCTGGAAGGCCAGAGGCGCTGATGGCTCCTGGCACGGGTGCACCAGCAGAGGCTGCTTCTTCTTCATCTGTTCCCTGGCTGGCCTTTTCCCCTGGCTCCAGGCAGCGGGGAGGGTACAGCGTGAGGCCACAGACACCTCCAGCATCCATCTGGGCCCAGACGCCTGGGTTCATGGAGCCCTTGGTCGGGCCCTGGAGGTGCCCTGCCTTACACTGGCTCTGCCGCTCTGCCGGCTGCAGCTCGCCCTTGAAGTAGAGACTAGGGGCTCCCTGGGGGACGGGGTCAGGACAGACCCATTCCTGGTCCCAGAGGCATCTAAAATAGTCTTGTGTAATGAGTTTCCCCTGCCTCCTGGACCGTAGCGGAAATGTCTGCCAAACGTGGACGAAGCCCAGAGACTCGCTTCTCTTCCTGGCTGGGCCTCCTGTGAGCACTGTGACAGGAGTCCTGGGTCTCACTGTAAAATGGTGCCACTGTCCCCTGGGCCATGAGTAACTGTGACCGTGGTGACAGTGGTCACTTACTAATGTTTGATGGCCTTGAATAAGCTGAACACAACCCTATGACCTCCCAAAGCCCGCACGGCCAGAGAAAGCTGGAGAAACCCTTTCCTTGGAGCAAACTGAGTCTGGGGCCAGACGGGATTTGGGTTCACAGAAACCTTACAAAGTGCCCGGCTTTGGGATCTCACAGGCCTGGGAACAAATCCCAGCTTCCCCTTCTGACTCCAATATCTCACAGGCCCCTCTGTGAAACAAGAAGGGCCCAAATCCCTCCTCTAGACCCTCAAGGCCAGATGCCCTTTAGGATTTAGAATTTCTTAGATCCAGAGAGTCATCAAGTATACATACCAGCTATTGTCTGACACCCCAGCAGGGCCTGGGGGAGCACCCCGGAATCAAAAGTCAATATCTCCACACTGAAATGAGTGCATATTCCCCCCTCGTCCGCGATAAAGACCACGGGGCCTCTGGTCAGTTGGGGCCAGGCTATGCGGCCGAACTTAGGAATACAGTTTCAGTTTTCAAGCTTGGTGGGTTCTGGAGTGTGGGGAGAGCTGCTGGGGGGCTTAAAGACGATGACTGAGTGCTTGGCAGTAGGCCTGGCTCCAGAGCGACTCCTGCAATTGCCACCGGTCCTCTGGAAGCAATTACAAACACGGTGGCATTTGCAGCTGCGGGTAAACTTGATCTTGCCGCCATCCCGCGGATGGAGGTGGCTTAAGGGGGACACAGGGTAGCAGAATTTGGGGAGGCTTTATTGGCACCCAGAGTTCAATCAGCCTTGGGAGTCACCCTGCCCTTTCTGGACTCAGAGTCCTTTTCACAGAGGTGACATGAGCCAAACATCATAGCAGTCTCCTTCCAGGAAGGGCAGAAGAGACACAGCTTCCCCATTTGTTTTTCCTTGCCCCAGGGTGGAGACAGCCTCGTGGATCCTCAGCTTCGAGCCTGCAGTGCCCCCAAAGCTCCGGGCAGGCAGCCGCGCTCTGTAGTAATTGAGGCCTCTCCCAGCAGGCAGCTCCTGCTTCCCCCCAGACCCCAGGGTGCGTGAGGGGGGCAGGAGGCCGTCTCCTGTTTTAGAAATACAGAAACACCAAGTGAAACCCGAGAGTCGTTAAAAAA
>RJWK010007113.1:26739-50812 GCA_004363435.1 Platanista minor
AAAAAAAAAAAAAAAAAAAAAAAAAGGATTATAGGCAGGATCCACATGGCTGATCAGTGCCCCATTCATGGCCCCGGAGCCCGTTTCTGTGTCTGTACATCCTTCAGAAAAGCGGAGGGGGCGGCTCTGGCTTCTGAATGAAGGCCTCATTCATGTCACCACCCGTCCCCCTCCCTGGGAGCCTGGCCGCTGAGTCCAGCACGTGCTGAGCTGGCGGGGCACAAGCGGGCACACATGCTAAACTCCTCTCTGTTTGCACAACTGGGCTCTTGTCTTTCTTCTGAACAGTGTTATTTTAGGAAAGGTTCCCAAACAAATTAGGCTTTCTAAAAGCCTACCCTCCCTAAGGGGCCTTGTTTTTTAGCTCAAACACTGCTAATTCTGGTTCCACCTCAGGGACGCAAATCTTTAAGGCCCCGCCCTCATTTAAAAAGGAGTGTTCCTGGGCTTCCCTGGTGGCACAGTGGTTAAAATCTGCCTGCCAATGCAGAGGACACGGGTTCAAGCCCTGCTCCAGGAAGAGCCCACATGCCACGGAGCAACTAAGCCCGTGTGCTACAACTACTGAGCCTGTGCTCTAGAGCCCATGAGGCACAACTACTAAGCCCGTGAGCCACAACTACTGAGCTCGCGTGCCACAACTACTGAAGCCCACGCGCCTAGAGCCCGTGCTCCGCAACAAGAGAAGCCACCACAATGAGAAGCCCGCGCACCGCAACGAAGAGTAGCCCCCGCTCACCGCAACTAGAGAAAGCCCGTGCAACAATGCAGACCCAATGCAGCCAAAAATAAATAAATTAAATATTTTTTTAAAAAGGGGTGTTCCTTTAGGGAGGCCCAGCACCCCTCCCACTGCGTACCTGCTCTTGGAAAGCCCTGCCCGGACCAGCCTGCCAGTTTCCCTGCAAAACTGCAGCTTCCCACCCTCCCTGGCTCCCTCCCTCACACACCTAGGACAATCAGACTTCCCTTCTCCAGTTTGCCTAGAGCTTAGAGATCTTCCCAGTTGCTTTGACCAATGGGCGATGGGAACCTGTGGACAGTTTTTTCTCCCTTCCATCCCCCAGACATATGTTTAAGACAAGTGTTTTCAGGCGGCATCTCTGAAGTCATCCCAGGTGAGAGAGCAAAGGCTGGGCTTCCTCCAAGTTGTACCAGCACAGCGATGCACCCCCCGACGTATGCACCCCCATTCTCGCACTCTGACATTCTGGGAATATATTATATGTATTACCTATATATAATATAATATAGGCACTGCTGATTCCCCAAAAGAAAAGAGCCCCAGAATAACTTGTTCTGAAGCAAAGCCAAGTTTCCTATCTCTTGCTACCTGCTACCTGGACAGTCTTTGTTGGGTCTTGGAAGGGGGAGTTGAGGGACTAATACCTATAGGGGTTGGGGGTCTGGGCTTGGGTGATTTTAAGACAACCTTTTCAATGCAGGGGTTGGCAAAGGTTGCTTTGTTTTGTTTTCCCTCAGGATTTTTTTTTAAACTATAAAACTACATATAACATGAAACTTACCATCTTAACCATTTTTAAGTGGCATTAAGTACACTCACATGGTTGGGCAGCCATCACCACCATCTGTCCCCAGAACCCATTTCTTTTTTAAAATATTTATTTAATTTATTTATTTATCTGGCTGCTCTGGGTCTTAGTTGTGGCACACGGGATCTTTGTTGACATGCATGGGATCTTAGTTGCGGCATGTGGGATCTAGTTCCCTGACCAGTGATCGATCCCCAGCCCCGTGCATTGGGGGCACGGAGTCTTAACTGCTGGACCACCAGGGAAGCCGCCAGAACTCTTTTCATCTTCCCCAACTGAAACCGTGTCCTCATTAAACACTAACCCCCAGCCCCCTCCCCCAAGCCCCTGGCAACCACCATTCTGCTTTCTGTCTCTATGAATCTGACTCTTCTGAGGACCTCATCTAAGTGGAATCATACAGTATTTGTCCTTTTGCGCTGCATTATTTCACTTAGAATAATGTCTTCAAGGTTCATGCATGTTGTAGCCTGTGTCAATTTTTCCTTCCTTTTTAGAGGCTGAATAATATTCCATCATATGAATGTACCACATCTTGTTTATACATATCCATCGATGGACACTTGGGCTGCTTCCACCTCTCGGCTATTGTGAATAATGCCGCTGTGAACAAGCGTGTACAAATATCTATTTGATTCCCTGCTTTCAATTCTTTTGCATATACACCCAGAAATGGAATTGCTGGATTTGGTAATGCTATGTTTAATTTTTGGAGGAAACTTGGTCAAGGTTTTGCTATAACAGCTTAGGATGGGTGGACACAGTGAGGGGAGGGTCTGAAAGTGGCTCTTGATGAGTAAACAGTGGATCCATAAGCGAGCAGCCCTCCCCCCTTTGAGGGATCCACTGACCCGAGAAGGAAACATGGGTCCATATGGGCACCTGCTGTCCTGTGAAGGGGGTGGGTTGAGCGACCCACAGTGTGGATAACTTGATGTTCACACGTCATCCTGTGGTTGACAGACTCGCCGCTGATCCTGAGATCACACCTCCTGGTGTTCACGCCTCCAAGTGTGGGCAGGACCCTGACTTGCTTATAAACAGAAGGCAGCAGCAAAGGGAGTGTGGAAAGCACATGAGGAAGTTATTCACTGGCTTCGTCTTATCTTCCTGGGCAAGAACGTCCTAGAGCAGCCCCTCCTGTGGACGTGGTGGTCTTAGGTCCTGGTCCCAATGGATGCGCTGTGTGGATGCTGGCAGGCGGGTTCTCATCCTCCATCTCCCCCACGCCAATGAGAGACGCCGTCCTGCCCCAAACCTACCCCGCCTCAGCCCGTATCAGGACCAAGGCTTCTGCGTGGCTAGGAACCAGGGGCCGAGCTGGCCTGGGGCCACCCTGGGCGGCCGGGGCTCACTTCCCTTCTCCTCCCCTAATGCCAAGAGTGGCAGATTCTTCTTTCCAAAACTGCCACACGACCTTCCTGCTACCAGAGCACTCTCTCCACTCCGCCCTCACTTTTGGGGCATGGATGGTGGTGATGGTTGCCCAACCCTGTGAATTTAGTTAATCCCACTGAACTGAGCACCTGAAGACGGTTAAGATGGTACATTTTATGTTGCAGAGACACTTCCCCTGACTGCAGTCTCCAGGTCCAAACAGAGGTCCAGGAGTGACCGCTCCCCCTACACCCGCCCACGATTGACTTGCTTGTTGACTTATGTCTGTCTTCCCTACTAACACGTGAGGGCGGGGGTGCTTCTTCATGGCGATGTCCCCAGGCGCCACATCAGAGCCTGGCACACAGTAGGTGTACAGAGAACCGCTACTGAATGAATGAATGGGGGCGTGATGCACAGGCCCCACGGATGATGGCAGGGAATCATACGGTGGGGGTGGGGAGCATAGCTGAGCCTGGGTAGGGGCATCCCTTCCCGGGACAGGATGAAGGGCTGGGGTGGGGATGGACACAGTCTGCCTTGGTTTCCCCTGTCTCTCTGGCATGTTAGTAACAAGTGTCCCAGTTTGAACGTCAAGTACAGGGTTACTGACCTGGTGACCTCAGTCCACCTCAGACTCACCATGGAAATACCAGGGGGAGGGACGGGACCCAAGAGAAAGCTCGGTCTGGGGGCTAAGATCCCAGAAGAGATGAAGGAGCTCATCGAAGTCTTTCCCCGAGAGATCCTTCTAGAAACATCTTCTCCTTGAGACAACCACCGTCGTGACTTGAAGGCAACCGAGGTGGGGGCTTCCCGGGCACGTGCCCAGAGGCTTCAACGCCTGCCCTGCTCCCCATGGCACAGCGGGCTGCTGTGATGATGGTGACTGTGGTGAACTGGGGCGGGCACGGCCCGGGGCATGGCCCTCAGCTCCGCACGGCCCCCTCCCAGGCTAGGCCGCGCGACTGTCAGCACAGAGGAGAGGGCCTCTTCCCGGAGCTCTGGCTGCCTCCTGCTTGGTGTGAGCTTCACCCGCAGACTCAGAACCTCCGGAGGCATGCTCTCCCGTTCACGCCACCAGAGCCTCTGAGGTGACTCAAGCTCAACCCCATTTTTCTGCAGCTGGAGCCGCGGCGATTCCCCACCGGAAAAATACCTGGGCCACACCCAGAAGGCGGAACAGGTAGTTCAACTCCAGGAGGGGATGGTGGGTAGGCAGGGGTCCCCCCCCGGGCCTGATGGGACCCCTCACCTACAGTGTCAGGAGCCAGGGCTCATGGCCACTGAGGGGCTCGCGAGCAGCCTGGGGTGCTCAGGGAGTCCACCTGGGACCGAGGATCATGAAGAGGGACCTCTGGGGCCTTGGCTGGGGCCTCCCACTCTCCTCAGTCACTGGCGACCTCCCACATTTCTCTGCCCTCCCTCCATCCAGGCACGTGTTCCCTGGGCCCTGCCCCAGGCTGGAAACCAACAGCACGGATGCAGGCTCTGGCCGAGCTCCAGGAAACTCATTTCCGCCCCACTGATTACCCCTGAGATGCCTGCCACCCAGGCCACGTGGCCCTGGCTGTCTGGTGACCCCACTCCCAGCTTCTGGGCCCTGGGTGACAGCGCTGAGGGTGGGAACCGTGGCCCAAGGATCCAGCCTCTGGGGGCACATAAGTCAAGCAAGAGTTATGACTAGGTGAAGAAAGTGTGAGAGCGGCAGTGTGCTCTCTCCCCAAGTGCAGGGTGGGTGGAGGACACACATCCACCCAGGTTCTCGGCAGGATCAGAGGAAACACTGTGAGCGTGGCCTCCCAGGCAGAGGGGTGGCGGCTGCTTTCTGAGTAACCCCCAGTCATCCCTCCCCCAAGGCGGGTCTGGCCCCGGGTCCCTCCATCAGCCCTCAGGAAGGGAAGGCACTGATGGTGGCACCCCAGCCATCTCCCGGCCTAAGAGGGATGTGTCCGTGCTTAGTCTGGAATCAAGCGCGGTGGCCACGAGCCTGCCGGGCCCCAGGGGTGGGGTCTTGGGAGGCATGCACATTGGAGGTCAGCAAAGTCAGGCAGGAGGGGGCCTCTCCAAAGCTAGCAGGGCTGGGAGCCAGGGGGCCACAGCTCTGCAGTGGGAAAGTGGGCACTGGGGCCCTGGTCTGGCAGCTGAGGGCTGGTGGGTCCTCTCGTCCCTGCTGCCTGCTTCCGGACTCTGCTCACTCTCATGTCCAGTGTCCCCTCCACATTGTGGCTCCAGGATGAGCTTTCTCAGCTGCAGGCCTGACCCAGCCCCCGACCGCATCCATAGCTGTCACTGGGCCCCCTTCCCCTGCAGCAGACAGGGCAAGCTCCGCGTCTCCCGTGACCCTGTCCCAGTGCAGCCTCACCACCCCCCACGTGCATCAGCCCCTGCCACTCTGTCACACATCCACGCCTTTGCACGCAGTGTTCCTTCTGCTCAGCAGGCCCTCCTGCCACCCCAGCTGGCAAAATCCTCCTTTCAGTCCAGTTCAAAGCTATGAGGCCGTTGGCATCTTCGACCCTCCAGCCTTCATCTGAAAGGCAGCAAGGAGGGGCTGCTCTCTGCCTGGATCACACACCCACTTCACGCTTGTTTCTGCGATCATCCCCTCAACAGAGTGAAGATGCCTTTAGGGCCCAGATATGGCCCCCACCCCACCCCCCGACCACAGGGGCTGGCACTGAGTAGCTGCTCAGTAAATATAAAATGAAGGAATTAATGAATGAGGCCCTAATGAAAAGCTAAAAATGGAATTCCCCTCCTGGGGCCTGACCCACTTTCGGAGACATCACCAGCTGCCCGGCGAGGCAGCATTGATTCTTCTGATGTGCACTGCTGTCACCTCAATGCGCCTCTGATTGTGGCTGGCTCTGGCCCCTAGCGCAGGGGAGCTCTGAGCAGGGCAGGCTGGGCGAGCCCAGGCCACTGGGTTCACTAGGACAGGAGGGAGGACCCGGCTGTCAGAGGCCCTGGGGCTATGGGGTCTTTTTGTCTGTCCCAGCTGCCAAGGCCCTCACGTCCTGCCGTGTGTGGATTCGGGATTCCCTGACCCTCTTGTGCCTCAGTTTCCCCAACTGGAAAATGGGGTGACATTGCTCACAGGCATGGACTAGACAAGGGGCCGGCCTGGTGTTTCTGTAAAGTGCCAGATAGTAAATATTCTAGGCTTTGTGGGCCAAACCATCTCTGTCGCAAACACTTGTGCTGCGGTGGCAAGGAAGCAGCCACAGACAAGATGTAAATGAATTCGTTTGGCTATGCTCCAGTAGAACTCTATTTATGGACACTGGATTTTGAATTTCATATAATTTCACATGTCATGAAATCTTCTTTTTATTTTTTTTCCCAACCATTTAAAAACATAAAGACCATTCTTAGCTTGCAGGATGTATGAAAACAGACAATAGGCTGGATTCAGGCCACTGGCTATCTCTGAACTAGATTACAGAAGTGCTCCCTAATGTCTTCGTTCCCAGCATTATTGTGTTTCTGGCTCTTTGCTTCCAAACAGAGGCACTGGGAGATTTGATATTAAAATAACTGTTTTGTTAGTCATTTACCCAACACACAGTATTTGTGCTAAGAAATCACCATCGATAGATGGAGGAGGTTGCTGGAGTGGTAGTGAGCTCCCCATCCCTAGGGGTATGCAAACAGAGTGGATGACTAGGACAGGGAAGCCATACAGAGAATTTAGGCATTAGGTAGGGAGTGCAGGAGAGTGTCCACTGAGCCCCCTTTTGCCAGATTACGGACAATGTGCAGGCCTGTGACCTCAGCTGGACCTGGAGGGCTGGATCCCATCTTCTCCTGCCACACGCCCCATGCCCAGGCCCCATCCTCAGGCCCTCAGCCCAGGGGTTGGATAGAGGGTCGATGCCCAGTGTGCCTGGCAGCATGCACCTCTCGAGCTCCGGGAGGGACTCAGTCCCAGCTGCTGCCGTCTCAGTTTGGGTCCCCAAAGCCAACCCTGAGACAAGGATTTGGGTGCAAGTTGTTTATCCGGGAGGAGATTCCAGGAAGCACATGGGGAAAGGAGTGGGGTGGACAGCAGGTCTATAAAGGCTGTGTTAATGATCCGTTACCACTGTGGCTCAGCTTGCAGGGGACCCTCGGAGAGAAGGTGAGGAACACCCTCAGGCACAACCCACAGCCAGAAGAAGAATCTGGGTGCTTATCCACCACTCCCACCCCCAGCTCCGGAGTGGCACCTCACACCTGCCTAGCGCTCCAAGCCCAGGGAACCCTCTGCGGGATAATGCAGGTACTTGAGGTAGGACAGGGACAGCTTATCCAGTCACTGCTCACAAGCTCAGGACCCCCTGGGGTGGGCGGAGGGCATGGCCAGTGCTGCACTGAGGACCTAACTGATGCCAGCTGTGGCTCCTGCACAGGGCCCTGCTGTAAACAAAGAGCCAGACCTAGGCTCCCCGCCGTCCAGTTCCACGCTTTTGGGTGTGTGGCCATGGCTGTGTGGCTTTCCTCTCTGAGCCTTAGCTTCCTTGTTGTAATACACACACACACCCAGGGTTGTCATGAGAACTAAATGAGATGATAACGTGTGAGCGCGGCAGACAGATCCTGTGCGTCACAGACGCTCAATCAATGACGGTGCATTGTCCCTGTGTTCCCCTTGGCTGCCCATGTCTCTGGCCAATTGAGCCTCAGTTTTCCACAATTGACCTCAACCTCACTCTAAAAAGTGACCAGGGTTGGCTTAAGCCAATCAGCACGTTTCCCCCCCCCCCCCCCCCCGGCTATTGTGATTGGTCAGGGATGGGCAGGTAGCCTAATTCTAGCCAATAAGAGAAGAAAATTCAGGATGTGATTGGTGCTACTGAAAATGACTCTCTCTCTGCCCCAGGATAGGGTGATGGGGAGATTTAAGCATGTGGGGCAGACATTTTGCTACCAAGAGGAGAGCAGCTGGTGCTGCTAGGGGTACCATTTGGAGCCCAAAGAGGAAAACAAGTGGAGAGACAGAATACAGTTGGGTTAGGGTGATAGTCTTTTGAGCTGCTGGATCAAGCCTGACCTGAAGCTTCTAAACTTTTCAGTTACATGAGCCAATAAATTCCCTTTATGCTGAAGCCATGAGGAGTTGTTTTTTTGTCCTTTGCAACCTAAAGAGTCATATAACAGATAGAGCATCCCTCCTGGTTGCCTGAGGCCCAAGGGCAGGGCCATAAAATACAGGGTTCACTGAATAGACACAAAAAGCAAGGCCTTCTCAGGCTGGGCCAGTGGGCAGGAGAGGAGGCTGGAAAGCTCAGCTGGGCGTCGGCTTGTCACTGCAGCAAAATCACTCAGTTCAGCTACTATGAATCTGAGAGGCACTATGAATGACTGGCTTGGTGGCCAGCCAGGAGCCTCCGGGTGTAACTACTGTCCCAGAGACAAGGCGACGGCAACGAGGAAGGTGAGCACCACCCACGTTCACAGTCCCACGCAGCTAGCATGCCACTTGGCAAACACAACCTACAGAGGACAGACAGGAGCTCTTTCCTTCCCTCTCCATAATTTCAGAAGGGGAGAAAACCTCCAGCGACACAGCCCATGTTGATCACTGTTATCACTTTTCGAAGACTTGCAGACCTCAGGTGCCACTCCCAGCCAGGAAACAGAGGGTGGAGGGAGGGGAGGGGTGTGTGGGAGGAAGATGGAGGCTGGGAGTCCTGCGGTTCACTCGCGCTTAGAAATCTCCAGCTTTGCTTTACACGGTTAACACGTTTGTACCTCCAGAGACGCTGGTGAGGAGGAGGGGTGTGAGAATTGTGGGGGTTTTCTTTTTGCAACAATAATAGTGAAATAGCCACAAGGGCTCAGCGTTTAAGCCGTACATGAGCGGGCTCATCGGCCAGGCCGGAGCTGCCTGTCCAGGACGGAGACAGCACGCATGGGATGTCGCAGCCCAACTCCCAAGGTGTCCGGCTGCTCAGTGTGCAGGTGACCCGGTGGCCATGAGACCCCAGAGAAGGCCAAACAGAGAGCAAGTAAATGCTCCCAGTAGGCAGAGGGCAGGGTCTCTTCACGGTTTGGTGCGTGGAACCAGGTGGCCAGCCCGCCCACGGAAGAGAGGAAGGGGGTGGCAGTTATTGAATGAGGCGGAACTTCCCCGACCAGGGATCAAACCTGCGCCCCCTCGGGCTTCCCTGGTGGCGCAGTGGTTGAGAGTCTGCCTGCCGATGCCGGGGACGCGAGTTCGTGCCCCGGTCCGGGAAGATCCCACGTGCCGCAGAACAGCTGGGCCCATGAGCCACGGCCGCTGAGCCTGCGCGTCCGGAGCCTGTGCTCCGCAACGGGAGAGGCCACAGCAGTGCGAGGCCCGCGTACCGCAAAAAAAAAAACAGAAAAACAAAAAAACAAAAACCTGTGCCCCCAGCAGTGGAAGGGCAGAGTCTTAACCACTGCACCACCAGAGAAGTCCAGGGTGGACGTTTTACATACACTTTATTGACCCCTGAGTTGTCAATATTAGACCCATTTTATGAAGGGGTAAACCTGAGGCTGAGAGGCAGTATGACTGGCCCAAGGTCGCTCAGCCACTCTGAACCAGACCGGGACTGAACCCTGCCCTGACCCACCCAGGCCCACCAGCCCCACTTTTCTCCCTTAAAGAGTCCAATCCTCCCCAAACCCATTCCCATCATGCTCAGTTTGTGCCATCCCCTACCCCACTGCCATCAACCCAGCCCCTCCTCCAAGTCATCCTCTGCCAAACCCCCATGGACCCAGGCACCTGGCAGGGGCAGCGAGACATGCAGGAGGGACAGAGGGCACAGGACACTGATTGGAGCCAGGGGACCTACTGGGGCTTCCTGCCACTGTACATGTGTTGGGATCTACAAGTTGCTCTTTGGGACCCCACTGAGGGCATCCTTTGACCCCCAAGCAGTAAAGCAGGACCCCCAGTGACAGTAGGTTTCTTGACTGTGTCTCCTGCCCTCAACACACACACACACAGCTGTGGTCTGAAAGCTGCTGGTTCGGGAGCAGCAGAGAGCACCAACCCTCCCTCGCCCCTGGCCCCCATCTCCCCCCACCCTCCCCGGCCCCCCGCAGGGACCTCCCTGCTCTCGGCCCATGGCAGGCCTCGCACAGCCTTGCCCGGGAGCTGCTGGAAGGCAGTGTGGCCCCGGCACAATGGCAGGGATCAGGGACGAGCTGGAGGGCGTCAGGGGGGCCCCTGGCGCGCCATCTACTCCTCTGCCCCGAGCACGGTGGGCTGCAGAGAGGCACGTGAGCCGGCAGCTAGGATGCCGGCGAGGGCTGCTGGGCTGGCAGTGGCCCCCCCATGCGAGCAGAGCAGGGGCCACTCCCGCCCCGCCAGTGGGCCTGCAGACCCGCACGGGGGAGGGAGGAAAGGCAGCTCCGCACCGCCTCTGATTTCTTTTTGGAAAAGTACACGGAACAAAGAGCGCACAGCTGTGCACACGCCGTGCAGACATGACAATCACTGGCATTTTGTTCCAATTGTTTCAACTCTTTCTCTCTTTCAATGCAGAATATAGAAACATTACAGATAATACTGAAGTCCTGTGTGTGCCCCCAGGTGGGCATCCAGGACCCAAGTGTTTCTTGCCATGGACACCGCCTCCCGTTCGAGGGAGGAAAGCAAGCACTTTGGGGGTGCACAGTGTGCCCAAGCTGGTTGGGGGTCCCCGGCTCACGCCCTTTGCTCCTCATGACCACGTGGCAAATGGTGACTCTTGTCCCTGCTTCACAACCAGGGACACTGACCTGCAGGATGTGACTGCCTCAAGCCATAGGAAGGCGTGTCACCCAAGGAAGGGGACGCACCTTGACGGCATCACCGGGACTCAGACCCCTCCATTTGTCTGTTCTCCTAGCCGTGGCGTGTCGACCTGGCTTCCACCTGCCCTAGGGTAGCCCTGGGTTCCCGATGTCACCTGCATCCACAACACATCTTCAGGGTAAAGGGGTGCTGTCTTTGTTGTGAGTCTCTTTGATGGGTCCCCACAGACCCCTGCACACTTTCCTCTGGTCTCCTCAACCTGCCCCAGTGGCCTTCCCGGACCACTGCTGGTGAGGGCAATGGCACTGCTGTGATTGGCTTGGTGGCTGCGTGCAGGAAGCCAGGTGACCAGAGCAAATAGATGTTCCCTTGGCGAGGAGGAAGGGTGGGCAAGGGAGTGAGTAGAAGGGTGTGGGCGGACAACTCCCAGTCAGTGTCGGCCACCCTTGCCAGTGGACCGCAGTCAGCAGGAGGCCGAAGTGGAAGCGAAGTCAGACCATCTGCACCAAAGCCACACCCTTGCACTGCACCACCCACATTGCCTGCACCACCTCTGCTGCCTGCCTGTGCCACCAAACCACCAAACGCTCGCCCCCCATGCACAACTCTGCCACTGCACCACTCATCCCATTGGACCACCCTCCCCACTGCCACACAGCCACACCATCTGCACCACTGCACCTTTTTTTAAAAATAAATTTATTCATTCATTTATTTATTTATTTTTGGCCGCATTGGGTCTTCGTTGCTGCGCACGGGCTTTCTCTAGTTGCAGCAAATGGGGGCTACTCTTCATTGAGGTGCGCGGGCTTCTCACTGCAGTGGCTTCTTTTATTGCGGAGCACGGGCTCTAGGCACGCAGGCTTCAGTAGTTGTGGCGCACGAGCTTAATTGCTCCGTGGCACGCGGGATGTCCCCGGACCAGGGATCCAACCTGTGTCCCCTGCATTGGCAGGCAGATTCTTAACCACTGCGCCACCAGGGAAGTCCCACCACTACACCTTGTAAGGTGAATGGGGCCCAGGAGTGCGGGACCATGGCTAGGGGTGCATCCGAGAAGCACGAGCAGGGTCAGGAAGTAGAGCCCAGAGCAAAGGCCACCCATGGGCCAGCTATAGAGGGTGGGAAGGAAGCCCAGACCTGCCCAGACCCAAGCCAGATGGAATGACCGGTGGTCGGGGGCAATGCCAGCCTCGCCACTCCTCACTGTGGAGCCACATCCTTTGGGCACTCTTTGACTGGACATTTGAGAGGAAAATTGGGGTGGGATGGGATGAGGGGCTGTATCCATTAGAATCAGGTTTGGCTGCAAAGCAGAAAGAACAAAATAATGTGGATTAAACACACAAGCATTTATCTTCTCAAGGAAAAGAAATTGAAAAGTTGGCCGTGCAGAGCTGGCATGGCTGGGTCCTGGGCTCCTTCCATCCATCTCTCTTTTCCTACATCCTTAGAAGGTAGCTTCCATCCTGTAAGTCACCTCCCGATCTAAGAAAGCTCCTGGAGCTCCAGCCATCATGTCTTAATCCCAGATAGCAGGAAAGAGGATGGGGGAATGCAAAGGGAGACTTTGCCCAGCTGTCTCCCTTTGCCGAAGTCACGCAAAGCACTTCCATTTCCAGCCAAAATTGAGTAACAGGGATAAGATTTACCCTCCAGTCTTAATACACACACACACACACACACACACACACGCACACACACACACATACACACACACACACACTAATGACACTGTGGTTTTTCAAACAGTGGATAGAAGGCAGCCCAGGATAGGGAGCTCTGAGAGAAGGTAAACAAATGGGGTGAGCTGAGCACTACGAATGTCCCCCAGAGACAGTTTCCAGGCCACATCCAGAGAAGGGAAACCTACTCAGAGCCCAGCAGTGTCTCTGAGCTGGGACACAGAGATCAGAGCGTTCAAGACATCGATAATTCACAATCTAGAACACCAGAGAAGAGAGAGCTGCACAGAGATAAAGAGCTTCAGAGATCTGCAGAGGGTTCTCCTCTAGTCTTTTAGCTAAGTACTGATCGGTGCATGAGTGTGAGGAAACCACCAAGGCCGAAGAAAAAATGGAAGAGGCAGAACAATCCCCTGGACTCGTAGAGGGAACAGAATAGTTCGTCTTCCCACCTGCCCAAGTGGAAAGACTTCATAACAATAGGGCATAAGTAGAGCCCTCAGAAGACTATTGCCTTCATGGTTGTGCCCAATTAGCCCTAGACTAAAGGCTGACCTGGATCCGTCTCAAAGCTCAAAAGTAAACCTTGAAAGAATCAAATTGTCTCCAAGTAACTACATCTCAGAACAAAGCCAAAAATATTTAAAGAGACATGAAAAACTCTAGCACCTAACGAAGGAAAATCACAATGCCTGGCATCCAATCAAAAATTACCAAGAATGCAAGGGAGGGGGAAAATAGGAGCCATAAGCAGACAAATGAAGCAACATGAATGAATCCGTAAGTGACCTGATGATAGAATGAGAAAGAAGGATGATAAAATAGGTACATGTGCAAGAAGGCAGAGGGAATCATGAGCATGAAAATGAAAGAAACAGAGTGTATTTTAAAAGGCCCACATTGAGCTTTTAGAGTTAAAATATACAATGTGCAACATGAAAAGATACTCAACATCACTAATCATTAGAGAAATGCAAATCAAAACCACAATGAGGTACCACCTATTGGTCAGAATGGCCACCATCAAAAATGTCTACAAATAACAAGTGTTGGAGAGGGTGTGGAGAAAAAGGAACCCTCCTACACTGTTGGTGGGAACGTAAGTTGGTACAGCCATGATGGAAAACAGTACAGAGGTTCTCAGAAAACTAAAAATAGAATTACCATACGATCCAGCAATCCCACTCCTGGGAATATACCTGGACAAAACTATAGTTCAGAAGGATACATGAGGGCTTCCCTGGTGACGCAGTGGTTAAGAATCTGCCTGCCAATGCAGGGGACATGGGTTCGAGCCCTGGCCCAGGAAGATCCTACATGCCACGGAGCAACTAAGCCCATGCGCCACAACTACTGAGCCTGAGTTCTAGAGCCCGCAAGCCACAACTACTGAGCCTGAGTTCTAGAGCCCGCAAGCCACAACTACTGAGCCCACGCACCAGAACTACTGAAGCCTGCGTGCCTAGAGCCTGTGCTCCACAACAAGAGAAGCCACGACAATAAGAAGCCCGTGCAACACAATGAAGAGTAGCCCCCGCTCACTGCAACTAGAGAAAGTCCGCACTCGGCAGCAAAGACCCAACTCAGCCAAAAAAGAAAAAAAAAAAAAAAGATGCATGCACCCTATGTTCATAGCAGCACTATTCACAATAGCCAAAACATGGAAACAACCTAAATGTCCATCAACAGGTGAATGGATAAAGAAGATATGGCACATATATACAGCAGAATACTACTCAGCCATTAAAAAAAAGAATGAAATAATGCCATTTGCAGCAACATGGATGCAACTAGAGATTATCATACTAAGTGAAGTAAGTCAGAAAGAGAAAGACAAGTAGCATATGATATCACTTATATGTGGAATCTAAATATGGCACAAATGAACCTATCTACAAAACAGCAACAGACTCATAGACATAGAAAACAGACTTGTGGTTGCCAAGGGAGAGAGGGAGAGGGAGAGGGATGGACTGGGAGTTTGGGGTTGGTAGATGCAAACTATTACATATAGAATGGATAGACAATAAGGTCCTAATGTATAGCACAGAGAACTATATTCAATACCCTGTGATAAATGGTAATGGAAGAGAATATTAAAAAAAAAAAAAAAAAGGTGTTCTCAAACCAAACAAAACAATGTGCAAGATGGAAAAATACACTAGGTGGGATTTAACAGCATATTAAACACTTCAAAATGAAAGACTGGTGAACTGGAAGCCACAGCAATAAAAACTATCCAAAATTAAACATAGAGAAGAAAATGACTGGGTTAAAAAATGAACAGAGGATCACTGACCTGTGGGACAACATCAAGCGGCCCAACACACGTGTAACGGGGGTCACAGGGAGAAAAAAGGAAAGGGGACAGAAAAAAATAATTCAAGAAATAATGACCAAAATTTTTCTAAATTTGATGAAAAGTATAAATCTACAGATTCAAAAAGCTCAATGAACCCCAAGCAGGGAACAAAACAAAACAAAAAGTCTCACTGAACTTCAAGCAGGTAAAGAAAACTACACCAGGCCATATTATAATCAAATTGCTGAAAACCCATAAAAGTAGAATAAAAAGACAAATTAGGGCTTCCCTGGTGGTGCAGTGGTTGCGAGTCCGCCTGCTGATGCAGGGGACACGGGTTCGTGCCCCGGTCCGGGAGGATCCCACATGCTGCGGAGTGGCTGGGCCTGTGAACCATGGACACTGAGCCTGCGCGTCCGGAGCCTGTGCTCCGCCACGGGAGAGGCCACAGCAGTGAGAGGCCCACGTACCGCAAAAAGAAAAAAATAAAATAAAGACAAATTACGTACAGAGAAAGAAAAGGTAAGAGTAAGAGTAGATTTCTTATTGGAAATAATCCAAGCTAAAAGGAACTGGAGCACCAGCTTTGTTGTAAGAATAAAAGCTGACCACCTTAAATGTAATGCCCAGTGAAAATTCCTTTCAAATTTGGAGGTAGAATAAAGGCTTTTTCAGACCATCATAATTGGAGGGAACCCATCACCAGCAGAACAGCTCAAAATGTTAAAGGGAGTCCTTCAAGCAGAAGGAAAATGAAAACAGAAGGAATCTGGATCTACAAAAAGGAATGAAGAGCACCAGAAATGGCTATTACGTAGGTAAAGATAAATGGCTTTTTTTTTTCTTATTTTTAAAAATCTCTTTACAAACTGATTTACTGTTTCAAGGGGGGAAAAACAAATTGTGGAGCTTATAGTATATGCAGAAGTAAAACGTACAACAAAATAACCTGAAGTCTAGAACGGGGGGAAATGGAAGTGTTGTATCATGGTAAGGTTCTCATATTAACCATGAAGTAATAATATAATGTTATTTGAAGGCAGAGTGTGATAACTTAAAGATGTAAGATCTAAACCACTAAACCACAACAACACATACACAACCAAAGAAGCACAGCTGTTAAGCTAAAAAAGGGTAAAATGGAATAATAAATATTACTCTGTTAATCAAAAAAGAAGGCAGGAAAATAGGAAAAGGGGACTAAGAATAGATGGGCCAAATAGAAAATAAGTATTAAGATAATCAATTTAAACCTAACCATAATGATCATCATACTAAATACAAATTGTCTAAACTCACTAATTAAAAAGCAGAGATTTTCAGATAAGATGAACAAGCAAGACTCAATTATACAGTATGTACAAGAAACCCACTCTAAGTATAAAGGCATAGATAGATTAACAGTAAAATATATAGAGAAAAATATACTGTATTAACACTTGTCAAAAGAAAGCTCAAGTGGCTATCCTAGGAACATACAAAGTAGATTTAAGAGTAAAGAATATTACCAGGAATAAAGAGGGTAGTTTCATAGTGATAAAGACTTTAATTCCTCAAGAGTTCAGCTTGAGGACAATCTTAACAATCTTAATGTTTATGTACCTAGTAACAACCCTTCAAAATGCATGATGCAAGAGCTGATGGCAAAGAAAAATAAACAAATCCACAATTACAATTGGAGATTTTGACACTATTCTCTCAATAATTGATAGAAGAGACAGAAAATCCATAGGGATATAGAAGATCTGAACAATAATATCAATGAACTTGACATTTATAGAACACTACTCAACAAAAGCAGAATACACATTCTTCTTAAGTGCACACAAAACATTTACCAAGATAAAACATATTTTGGGCAATCAACAAATCTCAGTGAAGTTTAAAGAATTGAAATCCTACAAAGTATGTTCTCCTATCACAATGGAATTAAATTAGAAATCAGTAACAGAGAGATACCTAGAAATCACAAAACATTTGGACACTAAACAACACACTCCTAAACAAGCCATGGGTCAAAGAAGAAATCACAATGGAAACTGGGAAATGTTTTAAGCTGAATACAGGGAAAACACAGCATATAAAAATGTGTGGGATGAAGCTAAACCAATGGTTGGAGGGAAAGTTATAGCGCTAAATGCTTATATGTAGAAGAAGAAAAGTCCCAAATTATTGACATCAGTATTCACCTTAAGAAACTAGAGAAAAGAAGAGAAAAACCCAAAGTAAACAGAAGAAAGGAAATTATAAAGAGCAGAAATCAGTGAAATAGAAAACACTAAAACAATTTAAAAAATCAATGAAACCAAAAGCTAGGTCTTGAAGAAGTCAATAAACTTGACAAATCTCTGACCAGACCGATCAGAGAAAAAAGGAGAGAAAACATGCATTACCAATCTCGGGGATAAGAAAGGGGACATCATTATGGATCCTACAGAACTTAAAAGGATAACAAGTGAATATTTTGAACAACTTTATGCCAAAAAAGTTGACAAGTGAACTGAACAAATTCTTTGAAGGATCTGAACTACCGAAGCTCTCTCAAGAATAAATTGAAATCTGAATAACCCCTTATCTATTAAATCACTTATATATGTAGTTAAAAATCTTCCACAAGGAAAATTCCAGACCCAGATGGCTTTTCTGGCAAATTCTACCAAACACTTAAGGAAGAGATAATACCCATTCTAAAGAAACTCTCCCAAAAGGTAGAAGACGAGAAAACTTTCCAACTTATCTTTTGAGGCCAGCATTACCCTGATACCAAAACTAGACAACAACATTACAGGAAAAGAAATCTACAGACCGATATTCCTCATGAACATAGACAGAAAACTTCTTAACAAAATACTTGCAGGTGGAATTCAACAAAGCATAAAAAGAATGACATCATGTCAAAGTAGGGTTTATCCCAGCAATATAAGATTGGTTTAACATTTGAAAATCAATCATTGTGATTCAGCATACTGACAAACTAAAATATATATGCATATATATATGATCATATATACATATATACGATCATCTCTACAGACGCAAAAAATTTTTTGACAAATTTCAACTTTCATTCCTACTAAAGACTCAGTAGGGCTTCCCTGGTGGCGCAGTGGTTAAGAGCCCGCCTGACAATGCAGGGGACACGGGTTCAAACCCTGGCCTGGGAAGATCCCACATGCCACGGAGTAACTAAGCCCGTGTGCCACAACTACTGAGCCTGAGCTCTGGAGCCCGCGAGCCACAACTACTGAAGCCTGCGTGCCTGGAGCCCGTGCTCCGCAACAAGAGAAGCCACGACAATGAGAAGCCCGCGCACCGCAACAAAGAGTGGCCCCCACTTGCCGCAACTAGAGAAAGCCCGCACACAGCAACAAAGACCCAACACAGCCAGAAATTAATTAATTAATTAAAAAAGAATAAAAGACTCAGTAAACTAGGAACAGAAAGGAATTTTTTCTTTTTTCCCACACCGTGTGATCTTAGCTCCCCAACCAGAGATCAAATCCATGCCCCCTGTAGTGGAAGTGTGGAGTCTTAACCACTAGACCACCAGGGAAGTCCCAGAAAGGAACTTTCTTAACCTGAAAAAGGCATCTAAGAAAAACCTAACAGCTTAATACTAAGTTACACTTAATAGTGAAGAATTCAATTCTTGCCCCCAATACAGAGAACAAGGTAAGGGTGTCCACTCTTACCACTTCTATCCAACACTGTAATGGAGTTCCTAGCTAGTGAAATAAGGCAAGAAAACAAAACAAAACGAGAATCATACTGATGTAAAGAAAGAAGTAAAACTATGCTTTACACACAGATGTCATGGTCTCCTACGTAAAAATTTCTAAGGAATTACAAAAAAAGCTATTAGAACTAATCTGTGAGATTAGCAAGACTGCCAGATACAAACCCAATTGTATTTCTACATACTAGCAACAAACGATTGGCTAGGTAGGATTTCTTAACACAATAAATATAAATTATTTTTAAAAATTAATAATGTGGACTTTATCAAAACATTACTCTTCAAAAGACAGTTTTGGGACTTCCCTGGTGGCGCAGTGGTTAAGAATCTGCCTGCCAATGCAGGGGACACGGGTTCAAGCCCTGGTCTGGGAAGATCCCACATGCCACGGAGCAACTAAGCCCGCGAGCCACAACTACTGAAGCCTGCGTGCCTAGAGCCCGTGCTCCACAAGAAGAGAAGCCACCGCAATGAGAAGCCCGTGCACCACAACAAAGAGTAGCCCCTGCTCGCTGCAACTAAGAAAGCCCACGCGCTGCAACTAAGAAAGCCCACGCACAGCAACGAAGACCCAACGCAGCCAAAAATAAAAAAAATAAAAAGACAGCTTTAAGAAAGTTAAAAGGCAAGCAAAAAAGCCTGGTAAAGAGTATTTGTCTGGTTTGGTTTTTTAAAAATAATTTACTTATTTATTTAATTTTGGCTGCCTTGGGTCTTCGTTGCTGCACGTGGGCTTTCTCTAGTTGCAGTGAGCGGGGACTACTCTTTGTTGCGGTGCGCGGGCTTCTCATTGCGGTGGCTTCTCTTGTTGCGGAGCACGGGCTCTAGGCGCGCGGGCTTCAGTAGTTGTGGCACACAGGCTTAGTTGCTCCGCAGCATGTGGGACCTTCCCAGATCAGGGCTCGAACCTGTGTCCCCTGCATTGGCAGGCGGATCCTTAACCACTGTGCCACCAGTGAAGCCCAAGAGTATTTGTAATAAAACAGGTCTCTGACAATGAACGCATGTCCAGAATATAGAGAGAGCAGCTATAACTGAATAATAATAACCCAAACAATCCAACTAAGAAATAAGCAAATAATTTGAACAGACACTTCACTAAAATTGATTCTTAACATCATCAGTCATTCAAAAAATGAGAATTAAAAGCATAGTGAGGTATTAGCACACACCCATTATGAATGGCTAAAATTTAAAAGACTCACCATATCCAATGTTGGCAGGGATGTGGAACAGCTGGATCTTGCATACTTGGCTGCTGGGAATGTGAAATGGTGCAGCCACTTTGAAAACAGTTTGGCAATTTTTTAACAAGTTAGAGATACACCTACTATATGATCAAGCCATTTCACTCTGAGGTATTTTCCCAAGAGAAATTAAAGCAATATGTCCACACACAAACTTGGACCCAAATGTTCATAGTAGCTTTGCTTATCATAGCCAAAGAGTGGAAAAAGCCAAATGTCCATTAATACGGAAATGGATAAACAAATGATAGCTTATTCATGCAGTGGAATATGACTCAACAATAAAGAGGAATGAACTACTGATACACCCAACAGCATGGATGAATCTCAAAATCATTATGCTGAGTAGAAAGACCCAGAACTCCCCCAGCCAAAAATAAAAAATAAAAAAAGTAGAGCGAATACACACTGTAGGATTCCACTTATATAAAACTCTAGAAAGTGCAAGCAAATCTGTAATGGTAGAAAGCAGATCAGGGGTTGCCTGGGGACGGGGGGAAGTGATGCACGGCTTGCAAAGAGGCAAGAGGAAATGTTTGCAGTTGATGGAAATGTTTGCTATCTTGATTGTGGTGATGGTTTCCTGACATACATGTCGAAACTTATCAACTTGTGCGGTTTGCGTGCGAGCAGATTATTGTAAGTCAATTGTGCCTTAATAATGCTGTAAGAAAACAACAACAACAACAAATCCCTTTTAACAACTTCTTCCACACAATTCCCCACACGATTCACCTGGCCGTTCTGGCTGTGAGGATGGCTGGAAAATGTAGTCCTTCGGCTGGGCCTGGGCCTCTGCCCCCAGAACAAGGTTCTCTTCAGGAGGGAGGGAGGGAGCCACGTGGGTGGGAGACACTGGCCACAAGTGCAGTCTCTGGGTTAACACCCCCTGGGGACTGTGGACAGGGCCCCCGGGGGCTGACTGGAGTCTGGGAGCCCCTATCCAGCCCCTGTCCTCCTGCTCAGAAATTCAAACTTGTTCCATTTGTTTCCAAGCTCCTTGCTCCTGGACCCACTGCCCAGGAGAAGCTACACTCCCTCGGTGTGCCAGGGTCCATGCCAGGGCCTCCACAGACCTTATTTCAAGTCTTCCAGCTTCATAGCATCTTTGCAGAGAAAGGTCAGTATGCAGTCTTGCAGATGCAGAAACAAAGACTCAAGCTGCAAATGGCCTCTCCCAGGGAAAGGATGAGGCCAAGCTGAGATCTGAACGAAGCCCTGACTATGCTTCCTCTGCCTCCTGGGGTGCTCGTTTGGCCAGAGAGACGCTAGCAATGAAGGGATGGCTATCCAGATGGCTCGGAGGCTGGACCCAGCATCCGGGGGTGGCTTCCCGGAGGAGGAGTGGGATCCGAGACCAGGTCCCGGAGGGGCAGCTCCACCAGGAAAAGCCCCCAAGTCCCTCAGGACTGTGCTCAGCTCCTGGCAGACCCTTGGAACTCGCTGACCTGACCTCCCTCCCAGCCAGAAATGCTTCCAGAGGCAAACCCCTCCCCCCCCCGCCCCCGCCCGCCCAATTGATTCCTTCTAGCCCTGCGGCTTCCACTACCTCCCAGTCTACCGTTTTGGACTTGAACCATTGCAAGTTCTTTACCTGCCTAGGGTGACCAACTGATCCTGGTTTGCCCAGGACTGTCCCAGTTGAGAGCCGAAAGCCCCAGGCCCCAGGAACCCACTCAGTCCTGTGCCAACTGGGTCAGTCACCCTAGCTGTGTCCCAGGCTGCCCTGGGGCCTGGCGCCCCCGCCCTCCGGCCCCAGAGCAGCACGCTGGGCTCCCGGACCTCAGCTGTGACCCCATCCTTGCCCCGCTCCCTCAGACGGGAAGCTTTGGTTGTGTCCTCCCAGAGTCTGACGGCCTGGACGTGACCTCTCTGTCCTGGGCGCTTCGGTACAGGGACCGTCTCCATTGCTTTACCTGCTGCAGCTTCCCTCTGCCTGGCTGGCCCCACCTGTGGACAAGAGAAGCCACTGGCTACAGGGAAGAGCTCAGACAAATTGCAGCCTCTTCACTTCCGCTGGGAACGTTTACCCAATCCTCTGTGCCTCGGTTTCCCCTCTAAGGTGGGGCTGAGACTCTTCCTGGCAAGGCTGCTGTGGGATCAGCAATAATGGGCAGAGGACGCGCGGGGCGGTCCCACGCGCTTTTCTTTTGGGCCCCTCGTTTTTGATGTCAGAAGCCCAGAGCGAATCCACCGCCCTGGCGGGGGGCGGGCCGCCAGAGCAGAGCCCAGAGAAAGCGGAGCTGGAGATGCTCCAGGGCTCCGAAGAGCTCCGGCTACTGCGGGCAGGCTGCCTCGGCCTCCAATCGCGGCCGGAGCGGATGTCCCTTCCGCTGCGTGACTTTGAGGCTCGCTGCAGCCACCGTTCCGACCAGCCTCTAGATCTCTTACAGGCACGGAACCGGCGGGAACACAGAAGAATCCGAAGAAATAATTTTCCTGCCCAGTGGAGTGGGGAAAATTGGCGTCCGCCTCTGCAGCCCACTTTCACCAAGCGCAGCCCGCGCAGTGCCAGCGGCCCCGGCCCGCACGCCCACCTCGCCGTCTGCGTGGCTCCGCGTCTGGCACGGAGGGGTGCGTCCCAGCGTTGGGGCGTCCGGGGTCATTGACCCCCAGACCGAGGCTGCAAACTCCTCTGTCCCTGGGCTCACAGGCTTGGTTCCCATCCTCCAGGTGAGGAAACAGATCAGAGGGGAGAATGTCTTGCCCGGGAATCCCAGGCAGACAGGACCGGAACCGCGGTCTCCTGGGGCCCAGGCCAGAGGCCTAACCAGTGGCCGTTTGGACACCTAGGGGACTTACAGGTCACCCATACCTTGGCATCGTCCTGGGTGGGAGCCACAGAGAAGGGACCCCAGAAGGGGTCACCGTCTGGTTGGAGAAGAGGGTTTACAGCTATTGAAGAATGAAGTGGTGAAACGGTGTGTGCTGGGGGCCAGGAAGGGGGAACATCTGGACAGAGGTGGCACCATGCGGGCCCCGCCCCACACCCGGGGCCCACCCTCACCATTCCAGGGGCTCTGAAGCCTTTATCTGATTGGAGTGCTGTCTCCTGTTCTGAGCTGGGACAAGAGGAAATGTGGCTGAGTGGGCATTCCTGGGGGCGGAGTGGGGCAGAGGGCAGAGTCTGGAAGGGACATGAGGCAACAGAAGAGCTTCCACCTCTGTCCAGAGTTTAAGTCACACCGGAGACTCAGGGAAGCCCATGGAAGGCCTCTAGTGCCGGATGGGATGTGGCAGGCAGTGGGGGAGCCATTGCAGGTTCTTGAACAATAGAGGGACAGGGTGAGAAAGGTATTGGGGACACCGTCCAGGGCCCAGAAGAGATGTAAGGCAGGTTTCAGAGAGAGGGAGCAATTGGGAACCTGGGGGGACTCCCTGGAGATGGGAGCTTCTGGGCTGGGAATAGTGGGTGTGGTGACCTGCCCAGATCCAGGCATCCTCAGCTTCCACCCTGTTGGACCAGCATATACCCACTCAGCACTGCCTTGCCCCCCGCCATCAGCCATGCCATTCAGCACAGTGCCAGACAAGCACACCAGGAGTTGCCACTCAGCCTCCAGGCAGCTTGGCTTGTGGCCATCCCTGACCTCAGGCTCTGCCTCTTGGTCTGTTCCCGCCTCCTAAGCCTCTTAGAGGGCTGGCCTCCATTTCCTTGCCCCAGTGCCCAGGCCCCTGCAGGGTCCCCCTCCTATGACCTGCCTGGTGACCCCCAGACTGCTGCTGTTTGGAAGCCACATACACGGATTGGGGTCACACCTCCTTCTGAGAGAAGGCAACTTTGGGAGCTGAGATGAGGAGTTTTCCAGGAGGACACTCCATGGAAAGGCATCCCAGGGTGAGAGGACACCAGGTGCAAAGGCCCAGAAACAGGAGGGCGTGGACATTGATAATGTGGCTGGAGCTGAGGCCGGCTGCGGAAGGGCCCTCAGCCTGGCAGGAGGGCAAGAGCCCACCCACCCTAGGAGCCAAGGCCTGGACCAGAACCAAGCAGGTGGGCTGCTGAAGAAGCCTGGGTCCCCAGGTGTGACCTTACTTAACACCTGCCCACTGGTGGCAGGTATACACTTAGTGGCAATTTCGTCCCAGTGAAGCCACCTTGGTGCCATCCCATGCTCTGTGTTTCTCACCACGCCCAGGCCCAAAGATGGAGGGCCCAGAGAGAGGCTCCCTTGCCGGGCCTGTGCCCCTTCCCAGCAGGAATCTGGACGCTGCCCTTCCCCAGGGGCTTCAGGTGGTCCAGAGGAAGGGCGAACAAGGCACTGACCAGAGCTGTCCTAGGTGGGATGAAATGACCCATGTCCTGTGGTGCCTGGAAGCCCCTCCTTCCAGCAGGGCTGCCCTCATTTCCTTTCTCTGCCTGACCTGGCTTGTCTATTTCTGCGTGACAAGTATACTCACATGTTTTGTTTTGATA
>RJWK010007114.1:0-29973 GCA_004363435.1 Platanista minor
TTAAAAAAAAAAAAAAAAAAAGAGGGAGAATTTAAGACATTCACAGAAAAGCAAAAGTTGAGGGAGTTCATGAACCTGTAAGGTGAAATGAAGGGACATCTGCCAGTAACTAAAAGTCGTATAGAAAAATAAATATCTCAATAAAGGTAAATAAATGGGCAATTAGAAAAGCTAACATTACTGTAACAATTGTTTGTAAATGTACTTCAGAATTGAGAGACTAATTCAAGAAAAAATAAACAGTCATTAGTATAAAAGCTAGTATTGCTATAACTTTCGTTTGTAACTCCAACTCTCGTTTTCTATATAACTTAAGAGACTGGTGCATTTAAAAGGATTATCTGTTTATGTTTTTTGGCCACAAAATGAATAAAGGTGTAATTCTGTGACATCAACAAATGAAAGGGGTGGACACAGAGTGGTAAAGGAGCAGAGTGTTTGCATGTTACTGAAGTTCGGCTGGTATAAATTCAAATTAGAGTAGTATAACATAAGGATGTTAAATGTAATCCCCATGGTAAATGCAAAAAGCAAATGAAACACACACAAAAGGAAATAAAAGGAATGTAAAGATTTCTACAAAAATGTCAACTAAACACAAAAGAAGACACTAATACAGGAGACATCAATAAAATCGGCAAAACCTTATCTAGATGGACTAAGAAAAAGAGGGAAGACTCAAGTTACTAAACTCAGAAATGAAAGGGGGAACTTTACTACCAATTCTACAGAAATAAAAAATATTATAGGAGAATGCAGCAGTCCCCTTATCCACAGTTACCACAGTTAACTGTGGTCCAGAAATATTAAGGTGTACTGAAATATATGAGCAAAGACAAAGAAACAGCAATGAGCATAAATGACATTGAGCTTTCATAGTGAACATACTGATCCAAGGCAAACAATACAGACTAATAAGAGACAAGGGTAGACAAATGGTGTATCTGCAGCATTTACAGCAGAGTTAACAATATGTGAGAAGAGGGATTTTATTCTAATTTATCCACTTAATTCTTCAAGAGTCTGTTTCCTCACCTGTAAAATGATATTACCTTCCCTACAAGATGGTATGAGATTTAAATAATTCAAAATATGTGAAATGTAAAAAAGAAAGCCTAGAAACTCCTGGATTTATGGGACATGCAGCAATGAGAAGTCTTTAAAATAAGATTAGATTTAATGTTATAGGGAAGTAGAGAGTTTCTGAAGGTTTTATCATGTTAAGATGATAAAAGTAGTGTTTAATGAATGAGAAAGGGCTAGAAAGGAAAGACTTTTGAAAAGGACAGAGAGGGCTGCTGCAGCATTAATTTGGGGCCCTAAGATCCTGACGCAGACAGTAAGAAGGAGAAGTCAGAATAGCTGTGGCTTGGGGGAAAAAAAGCAACAGAATTTTGTGGCAAAAATGGCTCTTAAGGATGAATTAGGTCAAAAGAGACAGAGACAGAAAAACTGAAATAAGCCCATGAGTGAAATTACCTTAAAAGCAGATCTGTACTCTGCATTATTAATTCTCACAATAACCACCTCTCCCTAATAAAAAGGACCAATTTAGCTGTAACAAATCCTTTTACAAAGCTTACAAGATTCCTGCAAGTCAGTCCTAAAGAATTTCTACACATTTCCAAAATATCTTCCCCTAATAATCAGAAAACAATATGAACTACTGAAAATACTAAAAATACTTATCACCAATTAAGTCAAATCATTGGGACACTTTTATCCAGAAAGAAAAGCTGTATTTAACACCATACATATAAAGTATCTTATAAAGAAAAAATAAAATGAGAATTACACATGGATTTTGATCAATTTACTAGAAGAACCCTGATGGGGTACAAATTCCCTTAGAGGCACCTTATAAACAAGACATTTTGAAAATAGAAAACAATAATGGAGGAAAACTAGTAGGTTGTCTTTAATTTCCCTCCCATCTATTTCCTAAATAATATAATAAGGGCTTTAACAAATACCAGTGGTTGCCATTTCTTCCATAAAATATACTAGATTTTAAGACTAGATGATACTTGGTATTAATAAGGCTATTAACAAATCCTTTGCCCTAATTATTCCTAAAACATGCAGAGTCACCAAATTCTAAGTAAAAATGCAAAGAAGTTACTTAATTGTAGACTTACCCAGGTTTCCTTGCTCCACTGTTAGCACCACCTCATCCATCACCACAGCCCTAAAGTCCAGTTCCTCCTCACAACATTTGGCCTTTAATGCTCGTAAGATCTCTTTTTGGGGATAGTCTTCCCTGATTCGACGATCTGTCAAAAACCACAACTTGGCGGCCACAGAGCTACACATCTTGCTCTGCCTGTTCTTCCTTTTCTGGGATTACTTCCTCCTGAATATAGACTCCTTCTAGCTGGAAAAGAAGATATACATATAAAGTAAATCGAGAAACCTACTCAATTTTTTGCTTTCACACAAATCACACCATGATTATATACTAGCTATGAAAAACAGGAACTATATACCCCGTCTTTTCCGTCACTACAAACTCGAACAAATTATGTATATCCATGTATCTATAGCTATTGTTCAATTATCTTCCTTTATTTCATATATGTATAGTTTCTTATAAGCATATTTATCGGTATGTTTAAAAATCAGATGGTAGCACATATTACTAGGTGAGCATCAACAATGATGTCATTCACATAGCAACTTTAGTCAAAATAAGTAATTTGAGAATGTGGGGAAAAAATTTTAAATAACTGCCAAAGTTATTTAAATAAGTGCCAAAGTTCATTCACTAAAATTTGTTTTTCAGTCAGGAGACAGCATGCTCTTACTCACTGTTTTTATTCTATTTTTAAACAGAATTTTTCTTAAACAAACATAGCTTGTTTACTAGAATGCCTCCAACAAAAAAGGAGTGCTGCTTCCCAGAGTTTATATCATGAGCGAGACAACTGAAAATCATTTTCATGAAAAGAAGAAAAAAGTTACAAGCTTTACTAACAAGCATAATAGGTGATTTCTAGTATTATCCCAGATGACATGGCAAACCTAACACAGAAGGACAGGACAAGGGCGAGGAACAGAGGAAGCAATGGCCATACAGATGGACGGCTTCCAGCATCACAGCAGCCGGAACTGGTCCCTTATGCACCATTCACGTGCTTTCCACAGTCTCAGCCAGAAGGGCCTGCTCCACAGATGCACACAGTAAGAGCAGAACATCATGGGACAGAGGCACTACCACACACATACACATATACACACACACACCCCACCCCCTCCCTCAAGACCTTGACCTGTCCTGCCTACCACACTCACCCACCTGCCTGGGGACCCACAGTCTCAAAGGCATCAGGGGACTGGAGCTCAATTTACACACAAGGAACATGGGATGTGGCTTTCCAGGCGAATGGAAAGGGGCTCACTCAGAAGGAAAAGCTCCACAAGTCACACCAGGGCATCTAATGTAGAGATGTCCAGTTTCCCTTGAGAGGGGAACTATAAAAATGCCCTTAAAATGTTTACAACGGGTAGGTTTTGAAACAACCTGTCACTGACCTCCAATACTCCGAAGCCACGTCTGTGCCTCCCCTGACACTTAGTTCTTGACCACTGTCTGTTCTATGATTGACTTCACTGCATGAAACTGCACTGCATTACTAGGGCAGTTGTGGACCCAGGAGAAATCAGGATGGCATGTTATAGCCACTGGCAACTGGGAAGCAGTTATGGCATGTCAGCTTTCAGGAAAATGCCCAGGCCACAACCATAACACAACGTGGTGTTTTCAGTGATTCTATAACCAGGCAATAAAAACACTCCAGGGCTGCAATCTCACAGTCATGCAGCAACTCCTAAGAGATGATGCCAATGGGCATATCCATCTTGTCTGGCTTCACGGCCACAGCCCTGATATCCTCACGTAAAGTTTGGGTGTTTCTACACTGGCGTGCAACCAACAACTAACGACAGGCTCATATTAGGCTCCCCATCACCTCTCATTTCCTTTTTAATGAAAGGCTCGAAATCCTCATGAACCTAGGGTCCTAAGAAAGAAAATGATTCCCCTCTCTGTCTGGAAGACATGAAGCAAAGGTAGAGAGAGCATCATTGGCCGCAGCTGGACCACATTCTTTCAGGGGGGATGCTCACACCCCCTAATCTGGAACTGGAGGAATGCTCTCGCCCTGCAGAAGAAGTGGTACCATGGGGGCTGTCACCTTGTCCTGAACTGAGGTATCTTCAGTTTGATCACGTAGAATGCATTTCCTTTATCACCTTCAAAAGATTTTTGTGTTACGCCCTGGTTTTCCTGTAGAGATTTGTAGAGGTGTAGACACTGTATGCAAACTCAGTCTTCCTGTACAAGTAAATGACATCACCAGTTTCTAAAAGGCAAAGTGTGCTTAACAACCCTCAGCTGACTGGTGTTGGTACCTTCAAGTAACACCTGTCTAGATTTTTTATCTACTATAATTTTAGTCATCTCCAGCGACCAGTTTATTGCCAGGGAGTGAAAGGGCACAACCTCTTCTCTGCCCAGTGGTCCCCCCCCAGTTTCCATGGAAAGATAAGCGGCTGACCATCCTTGGTGCCCAGGGATGCTGCTGTAGTGGCTGTTCGCCTTTTTCAGACTGTTCCGTTGGGATTCACATTTAACAATACCCAGGAAACAGGTAAAGACGCCAGCTGCAAAGCAGAGGCTCTACATCTCCAACAGCCCTCCTGGCCTGAAAGACCACCAATGCGTTCCTATAGGCCAGGCAGAGACCAACAGGTTGGTATCTCCTCCCTGACTACGATTTTAATTTTATTTTTATTTTTTTATTTTTTGCGGTACGCGGGCCTCTCACTGTTGTTGTGGCCTCTCCCGTTGCGGAGCACAGGCTCCGGACGTGCAGGCTCAGCGGCCACGGCTCACGGTCCCAGCCGCTCCACGGCACGTGGGATCTTCCCGGACCGAGGCACGAACCCCTGTCCCCTGTATCGGGAGGTGGACTCTCAACGACTGCGCCACGAGGGAAGCCCTGATTTTAAAACATCTACTTTTCTCCTTTTTTTCCCCCATCTGTTAACATCAAGGAAAAAGACAAAACAAAAAAGCTGATAAAAAGTCAAAACCGTGGGCTTCCCTGGTGGCGCAGTGGTTGAGAGTCTACCTCCCGATGCAGGGGACAGGGGTTCGTGCCCTGGTCCGGGAAGATCCCACGTGCCATGAAGCGGCTGGGACCGTGAGCCGTGGCCGCTAGGCCTGCGCGTCCGGAGCCTGTGCTCCGCAACGGGAGAGGCCACAACAGTCAGAGGCCCGCGTACCGCAAAAAAATAAAAAAATAAAAAAATAAAAGACAGGAGGGACTTCCCTGGTGGTCCAGTGGTTGGGACTCTGTGCTTCCACTGCAGGAGGCATGTGTTTGACCCCTGGTCGGGGAACTAAGATCCCGCAAGCCACACAGCAATCAAACAATCAATGACAGGAAAGAGTCCCCTGTAAAGTAAAATGGTTCCCCTTTTTTTCCCCTGACATTTAAAGTAGTAGGTTTGGTTACCCAGTAACCTATCTGTAGAAAAAGAGTTTATCCTCCAACAGTGTAAGATCAATAGAGCATTTGCAAACGTCCACATATACATAGGAGGTGATTTTTCCTCTTAGAATATAAAAAAAAAATCAGATCTACTAATTCTCTATTTTTTTATTTCTCCAAAAGTACCAAAGAAAATCATATATAAACATCAGATAATAAATAAATGCTAAACTAGCCTTTGTGAAATAAAGAGAAGTCTATAAAATTTAATTTTATATTAGAGATAGTTTTCCCGTGAAAACTTCTGGATAAGCACACCAATTGTTATGACTGTCATCTTCAAATACTCCAGGCAAGGCTAATTAAATGAGAATCATAAACAAGGTGATTTCTTGTGAGGCCCCCTTCCCAGCGGTAATAATTCTGGTAAAGAAAAAGTAGAATCACAATCTACCATCTGACGATATTAAGGGCATCTCTTACTACTACAAAAATTCTTTATTCCAGATAAGATATACCAAATGAACTTAGAATCAAAAGACTGAAAAAGAAAATATGTTGGAGGAGAGAATATATACATACTTAAATATAAAAACTAGAATTTACTCAATTTGGCAATAACTACAGCTGTACTTTCAAATGACATCGTTCTGTCCTGGATGTGGATTAGGTTTGTACAGAAAAATAACAAATGTGTGAATAAGCACTCTTTCACTCTTATTTCCTGTAACTGTTTTCTCCTGACAGCTTTCCCCCTGTACATAATCCCCAGGGCTTCATTTTTTTTTTTTTTTTTTTTTTTTTTGCTGTACGCGGGCCTCTCACTGCTGTGGCCTCTCCCGTTGCGGAGCACAAGCTCCGGACGCGCAGGCTCAGCGGCCATGGCTCACGGGCCCAGCCGCTCCGCGGCACGTGGGATCCTCCCGGACCGGGGCACGAACCCGCGTCCCCTGCATCGGCAGGCGGACTCTCAACCACTGCGCCACCAGGGAAGCCCCCCAGGGCTTCATTCTTAAACCCTTCTTTCCTTTCTCTAGAAAAGTCATTCTCAGTCCAGTTTCAACTATTATCATTGACCTACTAAATATATTTTTCCAACCAGGAGTTCAACTGAATTTCAGATCTTGTTTCAATATGCCTAAGCGGGCATCCTTAACTAAATGCCACCCACTATTGCCTCAGTTAAGCAAGTAAAGTACTGCAGTACATATTTATTGAAAAAGATTCCACAAATCAGTGGACTTGCACAGTTCCAACCCACATTGTTCAAAGATCAACTCTGTGTGTGTGTGTGTGTGATAATATACATACATATAATACACACACACACACACACACACACATAATAAATAGATGCCATAACAGAAGCATAATGTTTGAAGATGTTGAATGAAATGCCTTATCAAACTCCAAATACTGGGCTATTTTAAAACTAAAAGTTGAATGAACACTATTTCAAATTAAACCTCGGGTATTAATAGTAACCATTTTACAGATTAAGAAATGAAGGTTAAGAGAGTTAAGAAATGCACCTAAAAAAAATTTTTTTAACTAAGTAACACTAAGTAGCATAGCTTACATTTCCAGAGATTTTCTAAATCCCAACTGTCTCCCTCCAAATCATACTACGTGCCTATATTGACTTTAATTGTACCTTTTAACACCTACTTTGTTATGCTTAAGGTTTTAAAGCAAGGGTCTGTTTATCAAGGCTTTTCTTTCAATCTCAATAAGTGCTAATGCTTCCCCGCCTCCCCAAAAAATCCAAAACACAACAAAACACAATCTGGGATACATATGAAATTTTACCCTCTTTCCTTTCCTTGTCTTATCCAGTGTCTCTTTAGGAGGTGGATCTGAATTACTGTTAGAAATGAGAATGAATGGGAATAAAAGGCAGAGGGACAAAAGCATTAAGAAGAAAGATGGGAGAAAGGTAGCAACACCCCATTGTGTGTGTGTGTGTGGGGGGGGGTTGTACTTATTAAAGGGGTACAGAAAATGAATGATAAATGAAAATCTCAGAAGTCTCAGAGACAACCGATTAATAGTGTTAAACCTGTTACCCCATCATCCACTAAAAAAATGTCCCTTTGAAACTTCGGTAGTTCCCCAACAATCTCATCCTTTAGCTAAGATGCCACTTTAAAAATATCTCTGTCTGGGTGCCATTTTCCTTAGCACATTAACTTGAAGTTAGACTCTAAGGCTGTGAAAGAAGGAGCAGGTTAGATATTAATCAAAGTTGACTTTACAGTGACAGAAATAGATGACAGTCCCCTACTTATTCTTGAAAGAGTATACCTCAAAAACAGAGCAAATATCTAATTTTCCAAACTTTACATGACACATTCACTCATACTCTCTCCTTACAGCTCTATCATAATACCTTTTCTTAAAAAAACTATATACAAGATTTTGCATGAAAAATGAGAGGATAACCATCTTCCTATACATACTCTATATGGTCCCTTGTACTCTTTTCTACTATATCTAAAGATATCGAAGGGAATTTGGATAAATTCACTTTTGAGTAATTATGTGTACCAAATACTGTCTGTGTTAGATAATTTACTTGTATCATCTCACTTAATCCTCACAATCATCCTTGTGACAAATTATTGTCCTCATGGGGCAGGTGAGGCTGCACTAGCAGAGAGGTCATTTGTCTAAATTAGAAAGTGGCAGAAGAGCCCAGAGTCACTTCAAATTCCACACACTCTATGGCAGAGACTGCCACCTGCCTACCAATATCCACTTTCCACTTACTCCTCTGTAATAACAGATCTGATATTTACCTGTGCACCATGCCATATGACTAAGAGACTGCATTTGTATTCCGTAGGCTTTCTTGCAACTAGATATGGTCGAAGAGTGCTGAGCCAAAGCACTGCACTCCAACTTCCAGGAAGCATGCTAAAGAGATGTACTCTCCCTTGGCCCTTCCTCCATTCTGCTACCTGGAATGTGGGTGTCATGGCTACACCTCCAACAACCATCTGGACAGAGGACAAGAGTCTACCCTAGGAAAAGCGCAGCTAAGTGTTAGAAGAACTTGAATCCTTGACAACTGCGCAGTGCTATGGCCTTAAACTGCTTACTATCTCTTTTTCAGGAGGAAGAAATAAACTCCCAACTCAATGATATTTTAGGATTCTTTATTATAGCCAAAAAAAGATAAACTACTAAGTACACAAAACTAAGCATTCAACTGCATAATACATCCAATTAATATTTGAGTGCCTACTATGCACTCTCCCTAAAGATACCATGGTAAACAAAAGAGACAAACCCCCAGCCCCGATAGAACGAAAAACGATCTGGTGTTAAAATGTCATGAATAAGAAAAAAATGCTCAACATCACTAAGCACTAAGAAATGCAAATAAAAACACAAAACGACCTCACAGAATTGTTACAATAAAAAAAAAAAAAAAACAGAAAATAACAAGCGTTGGGGAGGACGTGGAGAAACTGGAAGCCCTTCCAAGTGCCAGTGGGAATGTTAAATGGTGCAGCTGCTGCCGAAAACAGTATGGCAGTTCCTCAAAAAATTAAAAATGGAATCACCATACAATCCAGCAATTCCACTTTTAGGTATATACCCAAAAGAACTGAAAGCTGAGTCACAAAGAGGTATCTGTAAACGTATGTTCAGAGCAGCATTATTCACAATAACTAAAAGGTGGACGCAACCCACGTGTACATTTGACAGATGAATAATAAGCAAAATGCATGTATCAGAATCTAATGCCTTAAAAAGGCATTAGATTCTGATACATGCTTACAACATGAATGAACCTTGACGAATTATGCCGCACAATCTAAAGTACTCAAATTCACAGAAAGTAGAATGATGGTCCTTAATGGCTGGGGCATTTAAAGATTAGGAGTTATTGTTTTATGGGTATAGGGTTTCGGTTATGCAGGACGAAAGAGTCTGGAGATGGATATGGTGATGGCTGCACAATATGGATGTACTTAATACCACTAATCTGTTAAGATGGAAATTTTGTGTGTATTTTACAATAAAAAGAAAACTGTAAAAGGAAAAAAACTGTCATGAGCAAATTAACATGCGAATGTTTACATTCCCAACTAAAGGGTCAAAAAAATATGTTACCTTTACTTAAATAACCTGTAGCTTTGTTACTAAAATTCCTAACATAGTCTGTGGTATAAACAAAACCTAAGTTTTCTCTGGAATCCAAATAACATTTCTAATGATTTCACTTAACAGAGAAATGTTACATCAAAGTATCTCTGGAACGTGGCACAAAATTTAAAAAATGTTCCTGAGATGCAATGCACAGTACAGCTCAAAGTTCATCACGTTTAACATGTTAAATGTCAGGCCTTCCTCCGGAATTTTCTTTCTGGACACTATGCTGTAAAAAGGGTTGGGAAGCTGTTAACATATTCAAGAAGGCTTTGAAGATATGGCTAACCACATCACATGTCAAAGGAATAAGTTAACAACTGAGAACTCCAAAGCATCAGGGAAGAATTCCAAGCTTGCTGTATTTGGGCAAACCTGCATGAATTTTCAAGATGTAGTTTTCTGATAAAGCATCAAAGTCTGAAACACTGCCAAATACGGGACAGCAGAGCAGTAAGACAGAACCAGTCTGATCTTTTATAGCAAATCCATGCTGTATCTTGGAGACCTTATTTCTATATTTCTAAGAACATGAAGCTAAGAGCTAGTATCAGAAGTGGTTAAAAGAGAGACGGAGAGAGGGAAACAAAAAGGGGACTGTTAAGGAACTGAATAGAGCAAAAACATTTAAGAGGTAGGTTTGGATTTTTTTTTTTTTTTTTTTGATCACAACTTGGTGGTGTGCTGACACTTTTGAAAGAAAGGTAGTAAAAAAAAAAAAAGAAACTTGGCATATCAACATTTACACAAATTTGTTCTGCTAATTCATCAATTCACAATCCAGCAGACTCCTCCAGACATTGCTGGGAGAAGTGATTGACAGGGGAAAGGACCAATCAGTAAAGTTTCCAAGTAATGAAAGACAATTTACCCAACACCTGTACCTAATCTCCCCGATTCAACCTCTTTTGAAACAACTGCACATGCCAGTACAGCTAACATCTAAAAATACTACTTTCTTCATTGTTCTTATCACTATCTACCTACCCCTCAATAGCGTAACTGTAACAATTCTAAAGGCTCTTTTCTCAAATGCTTATGACTTAATCCCACTTGCAGAGAATATTCTTTGTAAACTAATCAGCCATAAAATCTCTCTACAAATCCACCCCCAAAAAACAGTTGTCAGCAAGCAACATACAATAACTCACCCTCCCTACTTTATGTTTGGTTTTCTCACTCTTCATGGCCTGTTTGTGGGTAAAGAAGTTCTTCCTCCACCCATTTTCTGTGTTTAGGCCTCTATAGAGCCTGCTCCCCAGAAGAAGAAGATAAAAGCTATGTCCCAAAGCGTGGAACAACTCACTCTACTCTGTCCCATCCCCCTAATCTGTTCCAGTGTTCATGGCGCTCAGTCTTTTAGCTCATTGGGAGGAGAGAGGATTTGAGAGATCGATCAGTCCAGTGACTTAGCCCAGTAGCAAACCCCACATGACTACAAATTGGGGAAATAAAGAACTGGGAGATAACTTAAAAGGTATGTTTCATCCTGTGCCCCAACAAAGTAATGCATGAAGTTTGGCTGGTGGTGAGAGAAAAAACAAAGAATGTTCATTTTAGAGCTTTCTTTACAGTATGGCTAAGAAGTGACTGAATGAGAAGGGAAAAGAAAAAAAGGATAATTTCTTCTTGTCACTCTCCCCTGCACCCCCAGATGCTATCATATTCAATAGCAAACATGAAAAAACAATTTAAAGCTATCCAACTAGAAACTAAGATAAGTGGAATTTTAGCTCATAGCCAAAAGTCTGAAGGTTAGATGTAGAGGGCTGAATGTGACTCAATTTGCTGCTCCCCTTCTTGGCTCTGTTTTCAGAATCACACAGACTGCCTCCCTGCCTGACAAGCAGACTCCAGCACCTGGCAGGGGTAAGAGAAGACAAGAGAGAAAACAAGGGAGACACAGAAAGAGAAAAACATCAACAGCCATGTTGCCAAAACTAACAACTAAGTCTATGACATGAACGAAGGAAACTAATACCTAACCAAGACAGACTGGAATAAACAAAAGATTACATCAAAACAAAATAGGCCTCCTCCCCTTTGACACACTAACTAAATCCAGCAACCATTATAAAAGAAATCCAACTATATTATGACTATATTAGAGCTTTTCATTCCAGAAGTTATGGTGACTCTCCATGACTAAAATTTCAGGGAGTGTTTTATTTCAAGTGAATATGTTAAACTATTTGGACAGTCAATTGTTTAAGAAATCGGTTTTTTCTTTTTAAAAAGACCTTAGAACTATCCGACGCTATGAAATGAGATCTAAAATAAATAACATTTACATTTTAATGGTTACAGTTAAAAATTAAATCATCTATAAATATAATCAAAGTATCAAGCCCACAAAAGGAAAACCTTCCATATTAGGCTGCCCATGCAGTTTCCATACAGACTTCAAATTTAACCCAACTCCACAAAGATGTGGGAACAATTCCTGTAATTGAGAAAACGGCACAAGCAAAGAATTTACATCGAGGTTACATTCAACACGGTTACTATAATAATCCCACTCACAGAAGAGAATTAACGCCCCATCTCTATCCGTAAACACAAATGGAAGAAAATACAAGGGATGACAAATCTGCTATCAGCGATAAGGAAAAACCAGTAAGGCAAATCTGAAGTAATTATCCCCTAACTACTTTGGATTTATTGCGGGGGGGGTGGGGAAGATCTGCATCACGGTCAAATACTGTTAAAAAAAATCAAACGAGACAAGCAATTATTGTCACCCATCTTATTCAGAGGGCTTTCAAGAGAAAAAGAGTAATGGCTGTCACTCTTCTAAATATGTACACGTAAGGAGGAAAGCGTGGAATTAAAACAGAATAACTGCGAGACCAATACCAGCCCCTCCGCCTCGGTCACACACCACCGGAATCTGTCTGATGGCAGCAGTGGAGGCAGAGACCACCACGCTGCCGAGGACAGGTTAGAGCCACGCGTGTGTGACTCCGACGCGCATCCCCAGGGTCACCACACCCCCTCGCCGAGAGAAGACCACACTGCTCCCCTCCCGAGGCCGCCGCCTCCCTCCAGCCTCCAGCACCCACCGGCATCCTCAGCCCCTCCCGGCGCAGACGCCCAGCCCGGGGTCCGCTGAGCGCCTCGCCGCCCCCGGCTCTGAGGCGACCACCGGCCTCCCCAAGCCCCGGGCCCCAGCCGCGCACGGCCCCGTCCTCTCCTGGGCCCGGGCCCGCTCGTCAAGAGCCCCCGTTCTGCCCAACTCGGCCGCGGCAGGCGGCGGGGATTGGGCGCGCCTCCGCCTCTCGCCACGATCCCCGGGGAGGGAACGCTAGGGTCCCGCTCACCTGGCTGGGGCGACTCCTCCCTGGCTCTCGGCCGGCGGCGCCCGGCTGGGGCCTCCGAGGGCGGCGCGGGCGGGCGGCCGGGCGGGCAGTAAGTCCGAGGAGAGGAGGGGGAGGGGGTCGGGAGGCCGGGAGCCGCCTCCTTTCTCCGCCGCCGCCGCCGCCGCCACGGCTCCTACAGCCTGGCCCGGCGCCCTCGCCCACTCGCCCCCTTTCTCACAACCGCGAGGTTGGTCTGGCTCTCCCTCACCGCCCCCGACACACACTCACACTCAACCCCCCACACCCACACCCACGCACAGCCGACTGCTCCTCACTCCCTCACACTCCCTCACTCGCCTGGCGTGCGCGCGCGCGACACCGCTCTCACACAGCGCGCGCGACGCCGGCGGAGGGCGCCCCGCGCTCCCCCAGACCTAAGCGCGCCGTCCGCCCGCGTGCCGAGGACCCGTGCGCGCCGAGGACCCGTGCGCGCCCCGGCCCCGGCCCCGCCCTCCAGGCGCGCCGGCGCGGCGAGCGGCCGGCCGAGTGGGGGCCGGACCAGCCAGCCGGCCAAACCTGGCCGAGCGGATCTGATACCTGCGTCGAGAACAGACGCCCCCCCCCACCCCTTCCCAGGCGTCCAGTCTCCACTCGCAAACCTCGCGGCCTCTGGGGTCGAGGAGAAGCGATGGGGCGCGCGCGCGCTTCGGGAGGAAAAAGGGAGAGCGAGAGCGCTTCGAGGACGCGCTTTCCTCACCCGCCCCCAAACCGTCCTCACTGAGAAAGGGAAACGGGTAGAGGGGCGAGGTTTGTTCCCAACTCGAAACCGCGTGGTTAATCCCTTCTTTTGTACACCCTCCCCGCCCTCACCGTCCCTCCTCCAGCCCCATTCACCCACACTCTGAACCCTGACGCTAGCCCACCGAGTCTCCCAGGCGCAGTGTGCCGAGTGCGTGTCCGCGCCTCCCGCCCATCCCCGCCCATCTCCCGCACCGCCCTGAGGACCGCCTCCCCCTCGAGTCCCCTCAAACCGTGGTCTTCCCTCCGGAGGCCAAGGTTTGGGGGACAAAGACCGTAAACACCCATAAGGTCCTTGTCCCTGTACAGAGTAAGGACAATGCCTCTGTATATAGTGAGGCCAATTTTTAAACATCATGTATTCGCCAGGCTTTAGGCAGGTTTTAAGATACAGGCGGGGCACCGTGGTACAACCAGCTCTGCCGCTTAGAAACCAGTGTAAACCTTGTTACTTAACTTGTTAATTAACCTAGTTACTTAACTTCCTCTGATCCTTTGTTATGAAAAGAGTATATTCCAAGGTTGCTGTGTGAATGAAATGTGATAATAGACTTACAAGCGTTTTGTAAATTTCCAAGCTGTGTAAAATGAATGTTTTACCCTTTTTTTCGTTTACACTTTAGTGTGTTTCTTCGCAGTATGGCTGAGAAGGAGTAGAATATTTTTTAAGATGTTGCTGGTAATTTCCCTCTAGTGAGGAAGGTCGAAAAACTGCTCCACAAAGGAGGGTAAGAATATGAATAGGTTGGAAACAACCTAAATATCCATCCACAAATGAATGGGTAAAGATGTGGTATGTATATACAATGGAATATTACTCAGCCATAAAAAAGGATGAAATGATGCTGTTTGTAGCAACATGGATGGCCCTAGAGATTATCCATACTAAGTAAAGTTAAACCAGAGAAAGACAAATACCAAGTGATGTCGTATGTGGAATCTAAAATACGACACGAATGAACTAACTTATCTACAGAACAGAAACAGATTCACAGACAGAGAACAGACTTCAGGGAGGGGGGTTGAGGGAGGGATGGAGTGGGAGTTTGGGATTAGCAGATGCATTCTATGTAATAGAATATCCAAACAACAAGGTCCTACTGTATTGCACAAGGAACTGTATTCAATATCCTGTGATAAACCATACTTTATATGGAAGATTCATTTCCAAATAACCTTAGTCATTTATTACACCAGATATCCCAGATGTGAGAGAGTATGTCCTAACACGTTTGCCTTCTTGCAGATCACAACCCCTTCTCAGTCCCCTCAGCCAACAAATTCTTTTCAGCATTCCTTTCCCAATCTCTAGGGTCTGCTTTTTTTTTTTTTTTTTTTTTTGCTGATCTACCTCAGGGGGACTTGAGAGTCCCCCAACTAAGAAATGTAGTTAGGGTGTTAACCAAGTGTTTACTGCACGTTTTGACACAGAGTAACCTAGGATGGTGAACTATTTTCACGAAAGATACGTTTAGAGGTACAAAAGTGTTATACGATATACCACCTGCAGAAGAAAGGGGGGAAAAGTCTACGGGACTAAAATGTTGCTATTTACTCCACTCTGATATTATCTCCTGGAACATGAAGTACTTCCCTTCAATCTAAAGAGGAAATGAAGAGAATCATTTTGTGTTGAAAGAAAGCTTGATCACAGAGGTATGAACACAATGAGAATCTGACACAAAATACATAGGGAAATTGGCACAGAGAAAAGGTCGCGGGCATGCCCAGCAGAGGATCCCAATTCACAGTAACCATGCACTGCCCAAGAAAACCAGGTTGTATAGGTGAAACTGTGGATAGGGAGTATGAGACTATTAACTAACAGGCCACTTGTCTCTTAAAAAAATGCTGTCATTCAATATACTGTCACTATGTGCCAGACACATCCTAAGAAATTCATAACACAGACAACAACTTTGCTTTTCACTTAATCTAGTCAGGGAAATAAACCCAGAAGTATATTTTTAAAAACAAAGCCAATGATATGTCACTCTATAAGGTAATCTTTACATGAATAATTATCAAATTCCTACTTCCTATTTTTGTATGAAGTAATGAGGGAGCAGAAACTGTTTTTAGCATTTCTGGAAAGGCTCAGTTTCTTAGATTCAAACATAATCTTTGTGTTTTCATGGTAGTTATGTCTGGTCAGGTATGGACTCACATTTCCTTTTGGTGGCAATGTAATTTATCTTAGTTTAATCATGCACCACTCATTTTTAACCCATAAATTGATACTCTTCAGGAGGGGGTGGGTTGGATCCCTTGAGAAGACATATTATAAGTAACCTTACATCTCTGGAGTCAGATAAATCTGATTTATCTGATTTGAAATCCCAGCTTTATTTGCTGGTGTCATGGGATTGTTGCCTCTATGAGCTTCAGTTTTCTCATCAACAAAATGAAGATTAACTATTTCACTGAACTATAAGGATTAATGAGGTAACTTAAATACAATGCGCTACATATGAAGCGTGCAATAAATATTAGCTATTATTACATAAGATTAATGTTCACCCAAGCTGAAGGGACCAAGGATTAGACAAGAGGTGCTAGAATTATCCATGTATCGCCTTATTGAAATGTTCTTGGTGGACAATATGAAGATAGTTAATGGGAGAGGCACATAAAACAGAGGATTTGATGAAAACAAAATCTCCCCCAACAAAGTTGCCCAGGTTCTCTGATTCAACTTGAGTTGCATTGGTGTATATCTATATCAGCCAGAAAGCATAACTCACCTATTATCTAGACTGCGGGCCAAGCAAAAACTTTAAGTACCCCACAGACACCATCTGGTGCAAATCTTTCTCTCCTGGGGTTAAAGACAAACAAACAAGCTGGGGTTTGATCAAAACTAAGGCCTAAAGTAGTGAAGAGAAAAACTGTAAACAAGAATGAATCCAGAATTATTCTCAGTACCTAAAATAGTGTACATTGGGCTTCCCTGGTGGCGCAGTGGTTGAGAGTCCCCCTGCCGATGCAGGGGACGCGGGTTCGTGCCCTGGTCCGGGAAGATCCCACATGCAGCGGAGCGGCTGGGCCCGTGAGCCATGGCCGCTGAGCCTGCGCGTCCGGAGCCTGTGCTCCACAACGGGAGAGGCCACAGCAGTGAGAGGCCCGCATACCGCTAAATCAATCAATCAATCAATCAATCAATCAATAAAAATAAATAAATAAAGTGTAAATCACTGGGTATCTAATGTGATTCGTGTGGGTAGAGAAAAGGTAGTGGGTGTCCTATATCAGAGCGTTCACTAGCAAATAAGGAACAGTAGCAGCAGCTGCAGGAGATGTAGCTCTCCCTGAGCTTCCTCTCCCAGAGCCAGCCGGCTAGAACCAGCCTGGCGGCAAGAGTCTTCAGTTAGAATAGCTAAACCCTGATCTAGCCTTTCTCCACCCACATCCCTCCTCCTTTCCCTCCACTCCATTTGTGCACAGTAAGCTGAGCGCCTCTCTAACTATGCTAAGAAAATACAGATGCCAGACAGAAAGGAGGATGGGGTGGGAAAAGGGAGGCAAGACCGTACAGATTGGCTGCATCAGAGAAAGAAAAAGTGTAAAGGAAAAAAAATGACTTAGAGAGGTGATGTAGGTTTTTCCCCTTCCTTTCATTGTATCTGGCTGCTATTTCTTTTTCTCTATTACACAGGAATAAACCAGGATGTTTAAAATGCAGATTCCTTGGCCTTCACCCCGACCTTCTGAATGAGCCCGGCTATCTGCATTTTTTTGAGCCAAACAAAAAACTTATGGAATCAGCCAACAGTCTGCAAATTTAACAAGCTTACCAAGCTGAATCTTAGATACGTGACAGCTTGAGAATAGTGTCTTAAAAAGATAACCATTTGTAAAATGTTCTTAATTTAAAGCACTCAGCATTTATAAACTCGATGTAAGCCTCAAGCAACCTTGAAATGTTGAGTAAATATTGTTAGTCTCTTCTGACAGAACGGAAAATCAAGGCAGTGAGGTAAAATCATTGGTGGCAATTCCAAGTCTCCTGATTCCCTATCCACTGGAGTATCATAAAAGTATCTCAGCCTGGGAAGAATAGAAGAGAGAATGGACTAAGCAAAGGTGGAAAGGCAGCAGCATGTTCTCTTTTAAAGAATAGAGGAAGCCTCAAATAATAAGGGAAAAAAGAAAGCAAGAACCCTCCACTAGGTGCAGGGAGACACCGGATTGAATTTGTTGACATTTCAACCATCGAAATGATGGTATCAAACCACGCATGGGCTGTAGGGTCCACAACACACCTATGTCACCAGCAGCACCGTGAATAATTAACAAACATTTACAGATTGAATGGATGAATGAATGAATGCATTCTGGGATCATCCTAATGATCCGCCACCATCATGATTGTCCTGGTCCAGTTTGCAATCTTTTGCACATCAAAAAAATTAGACTAGGGAGTTCTGTTCATTAATCTAAGTTCATGTAGTTATCCTTGATGCAAAGAAACAGAACAATTTATATCTGTTGTGTCCAAATCCTTATCTACCCTATTTCTACATTTTGTTTTTAAATCATTTTTGCTCTCTTGGGTTACAAACCCATTTTGATCATCGAGCTAGATTTGTTTAATCTTCCTTGCTCTTCTATCTGATGCTTCTTCCATCGACTCTACCTGACTCCGCCAAATTAACTGTTTCCTTGATTTTTTGGTCTCTCTCTCTCTCAGTGCCTTTCAGTTTGGGATTCATCCTAGAAGCATGAGGAGACAGTGAAGAGAAAGAAAAAAATGAGTGACACAGTGGAATTACTAGGCAAATCTCTCGAAATATACAAGTTCCAAACCTTCTGGCTACTTTCCCAAAACTTTTCTGGACAACTAGGGCAGACCAAGGAGACCAAGATAGAGGATCTATAACACTGGCTTGCTTAGCAAATAAATGGTGAATGAGGAAATTGCCACAGAAATATCTGAAACGCATATAGTTCTATATCTGTCCCCAGTCTCATAATAAACCTAATATGTCTTAGAACATGTTTAATCCTCCTAATAACCCTACTGTGCTTGAGTTATCTCCTTTTTACAAATGAGCAAACTGAGGAACAGAGACGTTGAGTAACTTTTTCAAACTCACACAGCTAGCAAGTGGCAAAACCGTGATTTGAATCCAAGCATCAAAGTACATACTCTTAACCAACTCCTTATAATCCCTCAAAGGCTACACAATTGATTTTGTCGCCAGTTTCTTCCCACTACTTAGTATGTAAAGTTTTATTTGGATATTGATGCCTGCTATTTTGGCTTATGTCTCTAATATCATATACAAACATTTGATAAATAATGGTTATTTATATATATATATATGTAATATATATATATTTGGAATTTGTCACAAAAGATCTCGTAGTCCATTCCTCAACCATACATATAAAGAGTCAACCATGCAAATCAAAACTACGATGAGGTATCCCCTCACACCGGTCAGTATGGCCACCATCAAAAACTGTACAAACAACAAATGCTGGAGAGGGTGTGGAGAAAAGGGAACCCCCTTGCACTATTGGTGGGAATGTAAATTGATACAGCTACTATGGAGAACAGTATGGAGGTTCCTTAAAAAACAAAACAAAACAGATTTACAGATTCATTTTTAGGGGCTGAACATTCCATGATTCCATGATATCAGTATTTAGATTGTGTTCTATTAAAACGAATGTTAAAATATGCATAAACATGTTCCCTTTTTTCAACATCAGTGTTATATCCCATACTGTATGCTGGTCTGAATTCTTAGAAGTGTAAATTATTGACTCAAAGGAAATATGCCTTTAAAATTGCCATCCACAATCAGTGTGCCAACATTAACTGTTTCTCAATAGTATAAAGAGAAACACCCAGAAATGCTGTGTATGTTACAGACCCACTAGCCATTTATGAAAGAAGTCTGGATTTATCTGTATGCTACATAAATTACATAATCTTTCCTTTTAATGTTGAGAAAAAAAAAAGTCAACCAAAAAATTATTACTAATGTTATTCTCCAAATACATATAGATTCCATTGTAATCAACAAAGTACAAATCCACTTAAGTCATAGATGGATTTGCTAAAGTCATAGAAGCTTTTTATCATTAAGCTTTTTCTCCAACTTCCGTTACTAAAAATAAAAACTACAATTTCTGTGGGGAACTGAAATGTTTGGCGGTTCAAAAAGGGACCCACTGATACGTTGGGGCAAAAAGGGTTTAGCAGAAAGTCAGGGTTTAAAAGACAAACCAGCGTTTAGTGCCTGACCGAGAGGGCAAAAGTAGGTCAGCGTCCCTGGTAGTCACAGCTGATAGACAGTGATGTCACCCAAGCAGTGGGGTGGGGGGTAGGGGAGGTGGGATTTAAGGTGGGGAAGTGGAGAGACCCTTTGCAGGGGGGGACTGTGGGGATGGGAGGGGAGGAATTTACAGAGGCGGACTTAAGGCAGCCTTTTATAGGCTAATGGCAGAAACAGCTGAAGCACTGCTTCCTCCGCCCTCTTCCCAGGCTGCTTTTTCCCAGGCCTCATTCCCTACCTCATATCAACATCAGACCCCTCTGCTGGAGACAAAGACACCAGAGAAGGGAATGAGGAAAAAAACAAGCCTGGAAAGGAATAATTTCCATAAAGGAGAGAGTGGTGAGGAGAGAAGTGAAGTGAATTTTAATCAAAACCAGGGAAACATGATGGGAAAGAAGAGAAAAAAAAAAAGGAGAGGGGCAGATGAAAAAAAATAGTGGAAAGGGAGGAAAAGCTGGCTGAATGAACCAAAAAACATATTAGTGCATGGAGCAAAATTAGTATACTGGAAATACCATTAGAATAACTTCTAAGGTTTTAAAAATGAAGCAAGCAAAATGCTGAGGAAGACACCATAATGGTTGCAATTTGAAACCATCCAAAATATGTAGTGTGTTTGCAACAAAGCGAAAACTGGGATCTTCCCAACTAGGACTTCCCTCCCCAGTCCACATCCAAGTTCAAAGTTATGCCGCCTCTGTGTTTATCGGTCAGTGGAGATCTAGAAGTTCTCGTGACTAATTTAAATATCTCACTGCAGGTGTAGGTAGTGCCTGTTAAATTGTTAATAATCATAGTAGTAACAATAACCACCTTTGGAATGTGGAAACTGTATTTCAACACCCCTGCTTTTGCAATGTCATGCACTTCACATACTGTTTTAATCACTTGAACATTTTAAAGAATTAAAATTCACTTAATCTCTGATCAAAACTGAATGGCTTTCTATTATGTCCAACAGCACTCCTGTCTAACGACAGCAACCAAAAATCCTTTCTCATTTAAGAGCTACTAATGTTCCTTTCTGGATAACTGTTAAGTTTTAAAATATCCCCTGGTGTAACCAAAATATACATGTAATAAATAGGCCACGGTGAACTGTGTCTAGAAAGAAAGAAGGGAGAAAAGCTAGGAAATATCTCACCAAGGCACCGGAAGAAGTAGGGATATATAGATACACAGTGCCTGCATCTGGAAGAATGTTGCTTTTCTTTCTCTTCCTTTCAAATTTCAGAAGGAATTTTTATTGTTTATTTTCTGTTTTCTCCAAGTTTTTTTTTTTTCTTCTTCTCTTGTTGCAACAGCTTCTCTATTTCCATCTCAGGTTGCCCCCATATTTCCTTCTGACTTTGTTGTGTCTTAGCTTAGTCGGCCAGACTTCCACTAAACTCTCAGAGCTGGCATCAGAATAGCGCATTTGGCAAAAAGTCAGTCATACATACCACACAACCACAAACAAGCACTCTGACTGCAAAATCCTTTCAACAATACATTCCTGTTTCTTGCAGTCAGCGGTTCACATAGACCCACGATCTGAAATAAGCAACGCATACATTCACATACAGTCTGCGTGCACATGGCCTCTGCAGTCAGCTCACAAAGACACAACATCTGCAGAAAGGTCTTGCAGGCAGCATATACAGGCAGCTCATTCTCCGCCCCTTTCCTAAGCTCTTCCTGACTGGCTCTTTCTCCCAGCCGCCTCCTCCCCTCACGCTGCCTGGCAATGTCTCCCCTCCTTTTCCGGCAGTTCTCAGTGCAGTGCCATCCATCACTCTCCCAACAGATCCTCGGGCAAAGCAATTGTTTCTTGAAGCTCTCTTTTTCCCCTGACTGGGAATTTGCTCTTGCAAAAAGACTGTCAGAACAGAATCTCCTTCTGGAACACGATACTGTGGCCTGGTCCCTAGTGCGCTAACTTGTTTCTACAGATTTTAATTTTGCCATGGAAGGCTTCAGGAGAAGGAAAAAGAGGAGAAAGAAAGCAGAAAGAAAGAAAAGGAAAGGAAAGAGAAAGCCCCAGGGAGACATTTCAAAGAAGACAACTTGAACAAAAGCAGAGAAACAGATTTAGGAGGGGAAAGCAGTGGAGAGACAAAAGGGAGGTGTGAAAGTAAATGGAGAAACTAAGAAAAAAGATAAAAGTATGAAAGGTTTGGTATAGCAGTTTATTGAGCTTTACGTTACCACTACATTACCAAGGTGACCGTAGGACAGAAGATTCTTATAAAAAGGCCAATAGGTGAATCAGAGATAAAGAGAATAATCTCCTGATGAGATTGCATCATTTGAAATTTCTGAAAAAGACAAAACAGACAACAATCACAAATATCCGCCACAAGGAAAGTTTAAACTGCTATTTTGAAGGATTTAGTGACACTTGGAAAGAAAGCACATTTGAATTTTAGTTAAAACAACAGATGATGTCCCAATTTTTGAGATATACTAAAAATGTGAAATTCAAATTTATTTGACCATCCCACATTTTATCTGGCAATCATATTCTCAGAGGATTCTGACTCACGCTCAAGTTTGAGAAATACTGGTATGAAGTAAGAAGGCCTACGTTTAGTAAGAATACGTGGAGGTGTTTGCAGATTCTTATCCCTACCCCACAATCATAGCAAACTGAAATCCCTAAGAAGAAGCTGAACAATCTTCATTGTGATGATATACTCTGGCTTATTTTGATGCACTAAAGTTTGATAATCACTGATCTCCTCACAATTCTTTCATGGAGCCCTCCCTAAATCTTAATAAATGTTGTTCGGTTAATTAAACCAGGGGGCCATTAGACTGAATGGCCACTAAATAGGCTTTAAGCTACATCCCATTAATAATTTCCTTGTTTCTCCCTTTAACCTATGAAAGTCTCTCCCCAGCTCCCATCAGTGGAAAGCTGCCCAATTAGAACTGACTTTAGTTCACATAAACTCTTAAAGTTTTAATATGCCTCTTTTCAACTGCTCTGTTGTCAGAAGAAGGAACCAAAGGAGCCCCCCAGGGACCCCTCCCAGGAGAAATGAGGAACCAGGTGGACGTATCCATGTAGCCCCTTTAACTCACTGCTTCTCTGTGTCTGCTTCTCTGCATCCAAGTCCCTCTTGGATCCTCGTGTTATGAGCTGTCAGACTTTATCTGAGTTTTTCCAGACTGGGTCCGGAAACCAGCCAGAGTCCAACTTAAAAACCGGACTGGGTCGGGGATTGGACTGGGTCTGACCTAAACTGGACTAGGTCCAGTGTGAGGCTTCAGGTGAGTAAAATTTTAAGACTGAACAAGTATATTAATCTCACCACAGATAATCTTGAATTACAGTGGACACAGTGGGAAACTTTTAACCTAGATCCAGTCAAGAGGTGCCCTAGAGAACAAGAACACTTCTCTCACTATAAAGAGTAGAAAGAAAATTATTTTTCCTCCCCTACAGTTTCTAGTTACCAGAATAAGAGCTGCTAGGGGGATTTCCCTGGTGGTGCAGTGGTTAAGAATCTGCCTGCCAATGCAGGGGACACAGGTTCGAGCCCCGGTCTGGGAAGATCCCACATGCCACGGAGCAACTAAGCCTGTGCGCCACAACTACCGAAGCCTGTGCACCTAGACCCTGTGCTCCACAACAAGAGAAGACACCACAGTGAGAATACTGTGCACCGCAACAAAGAGTAGCCCCCGCTCACCGCAACTAGAGAAAGCCCACACGCAGCAATGAAGACCCAATGTAGCCAAAAATAAATAAATATATATTTTTAAAAAAGAGACCTGCTGAGACACCCTGCTCTCTCCTGCAGACAGGATCTCAGGGAAACTGGCAGAAGTGAGCCAAGGGTAAGAGTTCTTAAAAAGTCAATGCTCCCAGATCTCTGTCTGTGGAGCCTGGTCAAGAGAGGAAGGTAAAATTTCAGTTGTCCCTTCCTTACCAAGTTCAGGGTTTGAATTTGATTTGGGGGTACCCACTTGTTATCCTTTGCTTCTCTCCTAGAGGCAGGGATTGCCTTCTTGTCTCAACTTGTGTCCTGAGGACATGGCTTGGCTCTCTGCCTGCCTGGGGCACTCAGGTTGTTGGTTCTTATGTGCATATGCGGGAACCTCAGCCCTCAGGTTGGGGGCACAAAAATACAGCCGGACAGAAACTGGACTGTATTCTATTTGTGGCTAGGGGTCTACTGATTGTTGCTAGCTCTCTCTCTGGGCTATTTTTGGAAGTAGCTCCAGATTTGGGGAAGGCAGTATCTTTTGCACCCTCTTTGGAGACACCTCTTGCATCCATGGGATTGGTCAAAACTACCAGGCATTTACTCTTTGTCCCAGCTGAAACCTGACAAGATATGGGGGGTGGGGGGTGGGGGGAGGATATATATTTTTAAAAATAGGCCTGTGGTCAGAAGTTGGCCTCATTGGAAGCTGATTTCAAAACCTTTTTTTAGGCTTTCTCTCCTAAACTAAAATGAAACTATGTACCCAGAGGGAAAGAAAAACATTCTGAGGTCATTGTGGAAGCATTTACCAAAATATTCCAAAGACACAGGGCTCTAAATCTAGAACATGGGAATCTTTCCCTCTTAGTTGGAACTCTCCCTAATATGAAGAAACTCATTGAAGATAATGTATTTGGGTGGGTGGGTCAGCCTCTTGATCTCGTTCAGGTTGCAACACTTTTCTTTGTGGAATTAAAAACAACTGTACTTGCCTTATAGATTGGGCCCTTACAAGAACAGAAGTGCAGCTCTAGAAGCAATTTAAAGCCCAGAGTAAAACTAAGGTTGACTTTGTGGAGTCAGTAAAGCCCCTTGGGAAAAACTGGCCTGCTACCCTGTTTGCAGGATTCCTGCAGCCTTTCCAGGTGAATAAGGAAGGTCACTTCCTGGAAGGCCTTTAACTCTGGCAATCATCTCTGAATCTATCACTAAGGCCATAGCTGCACAACAAGAGTCCCTAGACTTTCTTGCTAAGATGGTTTTAGATAATAGAATTGCTTGACATTACTCATCAGCTGAACAAGGAGAAATGTGCTCCATAGCAGAATGTCTCCTGTTGCAGCTGGATCAACGCAACTGGTATTGTACCAAATACAAGAGATTAATAAATAGCCACGTGGCTATTTATTAATAGCCAGGGGCTGATGACCCTTCAGGTCCATTGTCTGATTTATTTGAGAACAACTGGTTTGGTTCATGGGCGGTCCTGATTAAGGAATATACTTCACGCTTGGTATGACCCTCCTAATCATGGTTGTTTCCTTGGTGCACTGTGTTGCCCCAAAGGTCTTAAATGCATATTCACAGCCATCAGCAGTACCTCAGATGGTCTCGCTGTGCTTGCAGAGCAGAAACAAGATGAATAACAAAAACAAAAAATTTTTTTTTCTGGCTGTGCTGTGTGACTTGTGGGATCTTAGTTCCCCCACCAGGGATTGAACCCAGGCCCTCGGCAAAGAGAGCTTGGAGTCCTAACCACTTAGGCTGCCAGGGAATTCCCCAAAAACAAATTCTTCTATGAACCTGACATCATAATCAGTTTCACAATGAGACAAGAGCAACTTAACTCTAATGGTGACTGAGAGTGCCGCTAATACCAAATTTTTGGTAAATCACGTACAAGATGATGGTCAAAAGAGAAAAATCATTAAATTCATTAAGCAGGGGCCCATTAGACTGAGGTGGCTCTAATTCCAAGGTGGCCTATAAAAGCAAACCAAAATCTAAGCCTGAAAATACCTCAGGGTTGCAATATTGAAACCTAAGGGTAGCCCAAGAGGCCTTAAGCTACAGCCAAGCAATAATTCTCTTGCTTCACTTCTGCCTTTTCTCTACAAGCCTCACTCCAAGATCCTGTTGGTGGAGTACACCTAACCACTTCCAGTTTGGCACTACCAGGTTCACATCAATTTTTGCTCAAACTCAGAATATTTAACATGCCTCAATTTATCTTTAACGTGTTGAACACTGCTATTTTATGTATTTATATATGCATGTCACACTACATCACATTAACTTTTTAAAAGTCAGTGGGAAATGAAAGTACAATTTATCAAAATTTGTGGGAAGCAGCAAAAGCAGTGTGTAGAGGCAAATTTGTCACTACATGCATATACTAAACAAGAAACATGCAAGAAATTGGACATCCACATTCAAAAATTAAAAAAAGAACCTAGACACAGACCTTATGCCCTTCTGAAAAAAATTAGCTCAAAATGTGTCATAGAGGGGCTTCCCTGGTGGCGCAGTGGTTGAGAGTCCACCTGCCGAGGCAGGGGACGCGGGTTCATGCCCCGGTCCGGGAAGATCCCACATGCCGCGGAGCGGCTGGCCCCATGAGCCGTGGCTGCTGAGCCTGCGCATCCGGAGCCTGTGCTCCGCAACGGGAGAGGCCACAACAGTGAGAGGCCCACGTACCACAAAAAAAAAAAAAAAAAAAAGTGTCATAGAACTAATGTAAAACGAAAAGATATAACATTTCTGAAAGATAACACAGATGACCTTGGGTATGGTGACAACTTTTTAAATACAAAATCACTACATCATTAATAAACTGAACTTCATTAAAATTCCAAACTTCTGCTCAGCAAAACACCGTGTCAAGAGAATGAGAACGCAAGCCACAGACTGGAAGAAAACACTTGCAAAATACATATCTGATAAAGACCGGTTACCCAAAATATAAAAACAACTCTTAAAACTCAACAATAAGAAAATAAACAACCTGACTTTCAAATGGGGAAAAGACCTGAAACATATACCTCACCGACAAAAATAAGGTGCCAAATAAACATATGAAAAAACGCTCCACATCTTATGTCATTAGAGAAATAAGAATTAAAAACAATGAGATGGGCTTCCCTGGTGGCACAGTGGTTGAGAGTCCGCCTGGCGAGGCAGGGGACGCGGGTTCGTGACCCGGTCCGGGAAGATCCCACGTGCCGCGGAGTGGCTGGGCCCGTGAGCCATGGCCGCTGAGCCTGCGCGTCCGGAGCCTGTGCTCCGCAACGGGAGAGGCCACAACAGTGAGAGGCCCGCGTACCGCAAAAAAAAAATAAAAACTAAACATACCCTTTTACCATATGATCTACCAATCGTGCTCCTTGGTATTTACCCAAAGGAAATACAAAAAACTGCACACGGAGGCTTATCACAGCTTTGTAATAGCCCCAACAGAAACAATCAAGATGTTCTCTTAGTAGGTGCATACATAACTTAACCGTTGTTCAGCTGTATAAAGAAATGAACTAACTACCAAGCCATGAAAAGGCATGGAGGAAACTTAAATGCATTATTGCCAAGCGAAAGAAGCCAATCTGAAAAAAAATCACATACTGTATGATTCCGACCATATGTATTTTGGAAAAAGATAAAACTACGAGGCAGTAAAAAGGTCAATTGTTGTCAGGGATTAGAGGGGAAGGAGGAATGACTAGGCAGAGCACAGAGTACTTTTGAGGGCAGTGAACCTGTTCTGTATGATACTATAATGGTGGATACATGTTATTACACAGTTGTCAAAACCCATAGACTGTACAACAGCAAGAGTGAACCCTGACTGACTCATAACAATGGACCTCTCTGGTACAGGATGTTGAGAGTGGGGAAGGATGTAGGTATGTGGGACAAGGAGTATAAGGGAATTCTCTGTACTTTCCACTGAATTTTGCTGTGAACATACAAACTGCTCCAGAGAGAAAAGTCTATTTAAAATTGGTAAGGGGGTAGGGTGGCCGCAGAGATGGGCTTAGGACGGGGCATGCTTCTCCCACCGTCCTAGAATTACCTGGGGTTGAATTAGCTGGATTGGTGGTGCGTGTTTTTCAAAATTGTCACTTAGGACAGTCTAAGTTTCTGTCTTATTTACACCCAGTAGTGAACCCTTCTACCATCTTAAGAAGCCAATGGTACTGAAAAAACGGGTTGTTTCTTCATATGTCACTTGTTTCTTCATATGTCAGGGAATAAAGGAAGTTCAGTTCGCTTCTCTTTCCCACTAGATTCCCGATTCCTTGAATGGAGGACTTGGGACTGTTTCATCTTTTTAAATTACCGGTAGGTAAGTGAAGTGCCTGGCACTAAAAGACAGCCAGAATATCAATGAAGTACAGCTCTGAGTCATTAAGAATCTTTCATCCTGTCGGGCACAGCTCAAGAGTTGTGCTCCGTGAACTCAGTCCTCAGTTGGAATAGTAAAACGAGGTGTAGGAAAGGGCAGCCAAACTTCAAAACAGGTCTGGAGAAGTGATTTGTTGCCCTCTTGTGTTCAGTTTTAGGAAATACAGTCTCTCCCATACACTGGCAACACATCTCTCTGATGTATGAATATGAGTTCCTGGGTTTGGTCTTGGGCATGCCAACAGAGAACAAAGCATCTGCCCACAATAAGCCCACATTGTAGTGGAGACACTCAGGAAAACAACCCAAAGCCGAGTTGGAAGGGATGAGTAGAAATTAGCTGAACATAAAGGTTATGTTGAATTGGTAAACTAAAGGTTCTGGTGCAGGTGTTGTAAATGGAATGTAGCATGTACGGCAGCTTAGAGAGCTTGGAGCTTTTTTTTCTTTCTTTGTTTTTTGCGATACGCGGGCCTCTCACTGTTGTGGCCTCTCCCGTTGCGGAGCACAGGCTCTGGACGCGCAGGCTCGGCGGCCATGGCTCACGGGCCCAGCCGCTCCGCGGCACGTGGGATCTTCCCGGACCGGGGCACGAACCCGCGTCTCCTGCGTCGGCAAGCGGACTCTCAACCACAGAGCCACCAGGGAAGCCCGAGAGCTTGGAGCTTTTGCAGAACTGTAAATGATTCAGTGTGTCGGAAAGAAAGATGCAGAATGTGTTGGGGTGGGTGGGTTAGAGCACTGGTGTTGAGAGAGGGAACTGAGAATTTCTGACCGTATCCTAAGGATAATGAAGCGCCTCTAAGGTTTTTAAGCCAGAGTAACCTAGGTTGAGTAATGCTAGAAATATTGCTCATAGTGCTTTGTATTATAAATAAAGGTGGGGAAACGCCAGAACTGGGAGACCAGTTAAGACCCTGTTAGAGCAGTGACTGGACCGAACTGAGCTAAAGTGGTGATGGAAATAATAGAGAAAAGGGATGGATTTGAAAGACTCTGTGTGTGTGTGTGTGTGTATCTGTGTGTGTGTGTGTTGTGTGTGTGTTGTGTGTGTGTGTGGTGTGTGTGTTGGGACTCAAGGTGAGGGAAAGAGAGAAACCGATGAAAATGGGGGTGACTCCCATGCTTCAGTTGGGTAATGGGGTTATGCTGGCACCATAGTCCTAGTATGGGGAGAGACTATGCAGGGAGCATGACTCATTTTTACATATGCAAAAATAAGGCTTACTCAACATTTATTGAAGCCTCTTTCTTGGGCACCTTCCTGGATTACAGAGGGTGGAAAACTAAAAACAACATACCCTAGACTCTCTTAGAGCTAGAGTTTGAATCCTATAGCTAGGTTTCAGCAACCATATGCACTAATCTAAGGCCTGAATTCAAAACCAAGGTCAAGTGAAGAGACAGGCAGGATCCGTCCTGCTGGTGTGGATTCTAGCAGAACCAGAGTGGTTCCAGAGCTTGAGTGGTGACATCTCAGCATGGAAGGTGGCCTCCAGAAGGTGGGAGGGGCACTAGAATCTTGGTAGGTATTCCTGGGGGTCCGTTCTTTAGCTTCCCCCCTTTCTGCTTCAATGATCCTGCTCTAATATGAAGCCTGACGGACTCAAGGTGCTAATGGGACATCCAACTAGAGATGTACTATTGCACCGTCAGAGGTAGAAGAGACTGAAGTATAGATCTAGAAGCAGAAGCCAGTAGATGGTAAATAGAGACACAGGAGGGGGGTGTAGTAAAAAGAGATGGCTGGGGCAAGAACCTTGAAAACTACCAGCATTTAAGGGTAAACACAGAAGAAAAAGAAATAAAAAAAGAATGCTGAGGGCTCCTCTGGTGGCGC
>RJWK010007114.1:30073-50431 GCA_004363435.1 Platanista minor
AAAAAAAAAAAAAAAAAAAAAAAAGAATGCTGAGCCAAGCTAAAGAGGAAAACAAAGGAAGTGATGTCATAGATGCCAAGAGAAAGACACATTTCAAAAAGGAGGGACAGGCCAACAGTGCCTGATGCTGCAGAAAACAAGAAAATAACACTGAACTTTTTCTATCATATTGAGCATCCAAGAGGTCCTTAGAATTGTGAAGAGAGGTAAATCAGGTTTCAGGGAAACGGCAAAATACAAATGTTCTTTGTTTGGCTTTGTCTAATCTGTTAAAAAGATTCCTTTCAACTTTGTGACACATGTGGCTACACACTTTTTTGCCACTCCTCCCATCAAGAGGTAAAGTCTATTTCTCCTCCCCTTAACTTGGAACTGAGACCCTGAGACCCTATAGAACATGGGAGTGATGCTGGGAAACTGATGCTGAGCCCTGAGAGATCTGCGGCTTCTTCCTTTGCTTCTGGGAACGTTTCCTCTCTCAACCAAGACCAAGGGAGTCAAATGTAAGTGTAGATACTACATAGAGTGTGCGTATAACAGTGCAAGACCACCAGCACCATCTGAAAATTTACACAAAGCAAAATGATGAGACAAAAGCACTCATTATTGTTGCTAGACGTCACTTATATTTCGCATGCACTGATTTTACAGCCCTTCTGCCAAAATTCCTTTATTTCTGGAATAACGGTTGCCCAATCTCTGTGCCTGTTTCCTTTAGGTCTATTCCTCTCATATTGGATCAAAACACTGGTTAGTTGTTCCACTGGCTGTGCTCCTGTATCCTCTCAAACTACTTTCTTCTCTAGAACTTTCTCCTTTACTTTGCATTTGACTCAGTTTTTGAATGTTTCTCTCTCGAAATATTTCGAGTCTTCGTCTCACCTCAATTCAAATGACCAGATTTTGAGTTGTTCTGTGCTGATCATTATATCAGCCAGAGACGAGTAAGAACCTCTCAGTCTAATCAAGAACACAGACATGTAAAACAAAGAATATAGGAAATTCCTTCGTAGTCCAGTGGTTAAGAATCCACCTTCCAATGCAAGGGGTGCAGGTTCAATACCTGGTCGGGGAACCAAGATCCCACACGGCCCAGGGCAACTAAGCCCGGGTGCCACAACTAGAGAGAAGCCCGCGCACCGCAGTGAAGGATTCCGTGTGCTGCAGCTAAGACCCAACGCAGCCAAAAATAAATAAATTAATTAAAAAAAAAAAAAAAGAATACAATAAAGCTGAGGGGAACTTCCCTGGCAGTCCAGTGGTTGGGACTCTGCACTTTCACTGCGGGGGGCAGGGGTTCGATCGCTGGTTGGGGAGCTGGGATCCCGCATGCTGTGCAGTGTGGCCAAAAAAATAAAATAAATTTATAAAGAATATAATAAAGCTGATGCCACAATGATTAAAAAAGAGATGTAGCTCAACAGAAGGAATGATTAACTATTCAGAAGCAAAGGGGACCAGGAAAGTTTTCCAGGAAGAGCAGCATGGGGGCTGGGTTTTGATGTACACATCAGCATTTATTTCCTGGAGGTGGGAAGAGGATATATATTTGAGAAAGGAAGCAACAGAAAGTGCAAGGCGTGGAGGCGTGAAGAACAGAGAGGTATGGGTTACTAAGAAGCGGGAAGTTTTCCCTTGCCCAAGTTCTCTGAGGACATATGTTTGCTGGCTCTCAACTCCTCCACTGGGTCCATCTCTTAAGTTTGGCTGTTACCACTTTATTGCTTCATTCCCTCTACACACAGCGCTCCCCCCCCACCACCCACCTCGTATAACCCTCCTTCCTTCCTTCCTTTCCTTCCTTTTATGGGATTTGTGTGTGTGTTTAGGCCCTGGATTTAATTTAGTTGGATCGGACTGTAGTAATAACGTTTCTGTACATTTGCCCAGAGGCCTTCAGCTAATGGGTGTATTCTTCACAAGCCACTAAACAGATGAATAAACCAGCATGGTGTCTCGCATCCCTGTCTCCCTTCTCTTTCTTTGCATTCTACCCATCGCCCCCTGATTGGAGACCTCTTTTGGAAACTAATATTTTCCTGGATGTCTCAGACAGTAGATTGCCTACATTAAGTCGCTTCTTCCCCTGCCAGTCAATTCCAGGGAGGGCTTTCCTGCATCCTCCACCTGCAGGAGATCCACCCTCTGTTGGATGAGTATATGGGCTGCCGCCCTTTTCCCCAGGGTCAGCGAGAACCTCGGAATGGCAGTTGCTCTGGGTGGCAGCTGCTCATTCCTGACCATGGGTGCTGGCTCTGACTCGGTGTAATTAAATGATAACCACCAATGAGAAAAGTAAATCAGAGGATCTCTAAAACTGGGGGTCCAAGCAGAGACTCTGAAAACAAACAGGGACTGGCGCTAGAAGGGGCCACCAGAGCTGCCATGAACAAGAGATCAAGCCAAGTGCTTTCAAGTGAACGGCACTCTTGAATGAGCAGGAAAGGCTACGTGGTGGTTGCTGCTCTTCTGCCAGTTCCTGCCATGCCTCCTCGCTCCCTCTCCCTTCCTTCCTTCCGAGGTCCTGCTCGCTGCCTGCCGGCTCCCTCTGCCTTGCTCTGAACATTTTGTTCCTGTTTTTACTGCCCTAACTTCAGACTCCCCCTCGAGACCCTAAGGAAGCGCCCCCTCCTACTGCCTGGGGAGGCTTTCCTAAGCTACAGTCTCTGGCTGGGAGCACATTGAGGTCATTGCTGTCCCTGCCAAATGACTGGCCTGAGTTCAGTTTCTCCATCTGTCTGTGCTTCATGGAAAACATGAGTGTGGCTCTAGGCTCTCTGTTGTATGCCCTGCCTTAGTTCTGCTTTGCATCTGCTTTTGTCTCTTCCCCCACCCCTGCCTCCCTGCCTTTTCTTGCCCTGGCTCTCCCCAGACATCTGTTCTGTAACCTCTGCACACTCATTGTGGAACAGATGGGAAAAGATCAAGTTCTGGACAGGTCCGATCAGGAAACGCTGGCTTTCGTACACAGATTTGTTCTGGGGACTGACCAGAACCCATGTATCTCAGAGATGGAGCACGTATAGCTTCCTAAGGGAAACCAGAGGTGCTATTTGCTTATGTCTGACTGTGTCCATATCTCTTCCTTCCTCGTGACAGCTTCCTTCCTTCCCTCCTTCCTGCCTTCCTTCTTCCCTTCTATCATTTACTCTCTTCTTTCTTTTGGTCTGTAACCCATTAATACTATCTGCTCTGTCTACCTGTACACTTCTCTAATTTAGCTCATCAGGCAAATACAAAATATAGACTAAAGAAGCTAACAGATAACTTGAAATTGACACACTGCGAGGGCACATAAGGGCAACAATTCTTCAGATTTGAAGTTTCTGCAATTCAAGTTTATTGCTCCGGAGTGGAGATGTTGTAATGGTCTAAGCACTAGAGTTTCTAGGAATAAGAGTGAAGACAAAGTTTTTATAGCTCCTGGATCAGAGAAAACTTTATGTACATATTACGTGACATGAAGGAAAGTACTGATGGAAATAAGGCAAGCAGAATGAATTTGGCTCCCAATTTTCTTTGGGCTTCTGATAGCATTTTTGTCCTTAAGATTCCAGAAACCAAGATTCTTAATATAACCTTCAACAAAGACAAAAGACAACATAAGGCTGGAATCTCCTCTCATGGAGCTCCTCCACATTTCAAAAAGATGAGGGTTCTATGTTCCTTAACTTTTCCTCAGACAGCAGCCCTCCTCTTGGACAAAACTCATGTACTGTCTGTTTGCTTGGATGTAGCAATATATGAGATTCTCAAAGGCGTGTGATGGGGGCGGGAGGGGGTGGTGGTGGTGGTGGTGGTGGGAGAGTCAAACGTGTAGGTCAAGAAAGAGGCAAAGAAAAAAGAGAAACATAAGGATACAAAGAGGGGCTTCCCTGGTGGCGCAGTGGTTAAGAATCCACCTGCCAATGCAGGGGACACGGGTTCGACCCCTGGTCCGGGAAGATCCCACATACCACGGAGCAGCTAAGCCCACGAGCCACAACTACTGAGCCCACGAGCCACAACTACTGAGCCTGCACACCTAGAGCCTGTGCTCCACAACAAGAGAAGCCACCACAGTGAGAAGCCCACGCACCGCAACGAAGAGTAGCCCCCGCTTGCCGCAACTAGAGAAAGCCCGTGCACAACAGTTAAGACCCAATGCAGCCAAAAAATTTAAAAATAAATTTAAAAATAATAATAAAAGGATACAAAGAATTTTTTTGCAGTACGCGGGCCTCTCACTGTTGTGGTCTCTCCCGTTGCGGAGCAAGGCTCTGGACGCGCAGGCTCAGCGGCCACGGCTCATGGGCCCAGCCGCTCCACGGCATGTGGGATCTTCCCAGACCGGGGCACGAACCCGCGTCCCCTGCATCGGCAGGCGGACTCTTAACCACTGCGCCACCAGGGAAACCCAGAAAGAAATTTTTTGGTGTGGAATTCTAAAAGGACAAAAGTGAGAAAGGGGGCTAGAGGAATGATTCCAATATGGAAGATGGCCAGAAAAATAGAAACAGATTCTGGGCGCGTGACTGGGGAGGGGGCTGGAGAGCTGCTCTTTAGGTAAGAAGGAACCCAAGGAGAAAGGGAGGCTGGGGCCAGAACGTGGCTCACGGAAGAAAGGCATATATGAGCGCCAGCCAACCCTTCAAGGGAGCAGCAGCATCAATGTGGTCATAACCTTTGGAATGAGGGTGTGAGTGACTGCAAAGCCCCATCCCCCTTCTCCTCCCAGCCTCATATTGTAGCACAGCATCAGACTCCTCTAGCCTGGCTTTCTCCCTCCCTCCCTCTCTCTCTCTCCTCCTCGCTCTCCCTCATCTCATTGTTTCAGAGTAGGCCAAATTTGAAGTCCTTTCCAGGGAGTGGCCCTGTTCATCTTACTCTCCAGCCAAAGTGGAACAGAGTGAGAGGGAGAGAGACACATTCAACAACCAAAGGACTCGGTGGAAAGAGCAGAGAACCATAAACAGTGAGTTGTTTTGATTGTCTAAAACCCTAAATAGACAGGGGTAGGGAGAGTGTGTGTGTGTGTGTGTGTGTGTGTGTGTGTGTGTGTGTGTGTGTGTGTGTGTGTGTGTGTGTTGAAGCGCTGGAAGAGGGCAATGGGGAATGTCACTGACTTAGAATTGAACAGACATCCCAATTATCCATGGAATCCCAATGAGGAGACACCAAGATGAGGAGATGATATTAAAAAGCCACAGATTTCAAAACAGAAGATTAGACACTAGGGTTGAAAGAGGCCACAGGGCGGAGGTCGTCATGAGCCATTTAGAGTATAAAATTTCCTCTGACTTGGTAGGAAAAAAGGAGAGAGAATAATGGCAAATTATCAAAGAATAGAATTTGAAGGAGAAATGTTGAGTGAAAGAGAGGAAAGGTCTGAGACTTATGGGGCACTAGGAAAGTTCCTGGGAAGATGCAGACACAGAGATCCTACAGATATCCTTGCCTGGAATTGAAATCTCTACTCTCCCCACCTACCTGTCAGATATGCTGCTTTTGGGACCCAAAGTGCTGCTGTTTCTCACTGTACTCATCATTCCCTCTGGTGAGTCCCTACCTTTTTTTTCTCCCTAAAAATGTCAGCTCCTCAGATGTGGGTGGAGGTGTATGTTAGAGGGTGGATGGAATGAGGCTGAAGGGGAATAGGAGGAGAGATGCTTGCTATATTGAGCTCTAGAATTGCCATTAAAGAGAAGAACACGGCGAGTTCCCTGGTGATCCAGTGGTTAGGACTCGTCACTTTTCAATTCCGTGGGTTCAATCCCTGGTCGGGGGAACTAAGGTCCCGCAAGCCGGGCAGTGAAGAAAAAAAAAAAAACCCCAAAGGATAAAGAAGCTGATATATACAAATGCATACACAAACGTATAAGGACCACCTCACAAGAAACTCAAGTTTAAACCGTGAAGGAAAACAGTGGGAATATATACACCTAAGAAACACTAGTACCAGCCTACACACAAGCAGATTCACATGCACACAGAAAATATGTTGCCACATCTATACACAAATGAAAAATGATCTTCCCAGATTTCAAAGAATCAAACTAGAAGATTGACCACAGAAAGTGGACCTTGGCTTTCAAAAAATCCTACTCTTTTTTTTTTTTTTCTCATTCGGTCAAATGCAGACTGTGAGATGATCATTTTTGGCCTTGTTCAGTAGTGCAGTTAAGAGGGGTTGGCTGTGGGGACAGAAGGATGGGACAGCAGAAAGTCTGCTGGCCTTGTGTGTGGATCAGGACCCTACCCCTTCTGGCTGGACTGAGGGCAAGAGGGACTCTTGAGTCAGGGCATAGCAGAGCTCGCCTTTGTTCTCAGGAATCTGCTCTCTTTGAGTGTTCCCATGTCTGTGTGTAGCACTAATGCTCTGAGTACTTTCGTATTGAGCTATAACAGAAATAAAACCCTGAAAGATAAAGTACAATTTTCCCATCATTTTCTGGTTCATCTTATACAAGCTTTACGGGGTATAGAGCTGGACTCATTCACATACATTTTCTCCTTCCTTTGATACAGACTGGACACCCCTAGGGGTCAGCAGCCAAAGAGGAGGTAGGTGAACCCTTGGAACTGGGCTCTGATGAGGTTCTTACTCGGACAATGTAGCCGAACAGTTAGAGTTCAAGAATTTGTAATACAACACAGAGATGCATTGCCAAGGTGTGAGAAATAATAGGATCTAATTCACTAGTTCAACAATCCTATTATCCTGGTAACTGCCTGGTGGTCCAGTGGTTAGAACTATAAACTTCTACTTCAGGAGGCATGGGTTCAATCCCTGGTCGGGGAACTAAGAGCCCATTCATAAAGCATTCTTTTTTTTTTTTTTTTTTTTTTTGCGGTTCACGGGCTTCTCACTGTGGAGCACAGGCTCAGCAGCCATGGCTCACGGGCCCAGCCGCTCCGCGGCATGTGGGATCTTCCCGGACCGGGGCACGAACCCGCGTCCCCTGCATCGGCAGGCGGACTCTCAACCACTGTGCCACCAGGGAAGCCCCATAAAGCATTCTTGTTCTCTTTTGAACTACTGAAATAACGTTCCCCAGACCTTCTCTATGTCCATCTTATTTCCACTCCCTTGGAAAATGCCCACAGATCCTAACAGAAAACATTTTCCTAACCATGTAGTAGTGGAGAAACTAAAATGCAGACATAAGAAGTCTTCCCAGCACCAGAGCAACTGTGGCACAATCAGACAGAACCCAAAAGTTCTGGCTTCCAAAGGGCCACTTCCTTCAGCTTGATGAAGGATACTCTAATCAACATTCCCAGGCTGCCTCCAGGTAGCTAACACAAGTTCTCTTGCCTTTCCCAACCCCTGAGAGCACTGCAGTATGCAACCTGTTAATGGGTCAAAAACCAAATGAGTGGGTCATATCTGGGGCTTTTAATGAGTTAGGACAGACTAAAATAAAACTAGAGTACACTGCAAGTACATTACCAGAGTAAAGTATTATCTTATTAAACTTGTTTCAGTTTTCTTTGTGTATACTGAGGCACAATATCGTTTCTTACTGTGCATCCTGGTAGAGAAGCTAAAATATAGAAAAGCTTTTTTTTTCTCTGTTGTGGGTATGGCGGTCTGAATCCCTACGTTTTGAACCTAGGCCATAGTCAGCAGTAGCAGAACTAAAAATCCAAATTCCTTTCTTTGGGCTGGTTAAGGTCCAGTCCTATTTTAGGATTTGTGATGCAGAAATAGTACAAGAGATGATGAAAATGTTCCTTCAGGGAACACTCACGAATCCTTAATAAAGCATTCAGATGGTGGTAGCTCATGGAAAAGGTGGGTAAACTGAAGAATATACAGAAAACTAGTACTCTGCCTGGAATTCTGAGGAGACAGCGAGGATACTCTCAAACCCTTTGTTCGCCCACTGCTCCCTCTGTTTCTGTGTGTGGTTGGACTGGAATGTAGCTGGAGAGAATGGGAAACAGGGCAGGACAGGGCTGCACCCCGGGGAGAATCCACTCCCTTCTTACAGCTTCTGGAATGGTTCAGGTCAGTGGCTTTTCAAATATCCTGTGGGACTGGAGCAGACTTGAATTCCTTTTATCAAAATTTGTTCCGGAAGACAAAAGCTTATACTGGAGTGTTAAAGATGAGGCTGTTGTCAGATCTGATGACCTTCTATCCGGAATTTTTTTTAAAAGGATGAGGTAAGGAATAAGCAGGGGAAATTCCTTCAAAATGTTCCGTGTATTGCTTCTAGTGCAAGGATCAGTAACTCTGACATGCTTTATAAAAACGCTCTTCTCACCAGATTTTAACTCTGACATTTGTAAGCTGACCTCAAGGCAAACTGTGATTTTGCTGACCTCTAGTGGGTAAAACAGATTATGACTATAAGCCTTTTACAACGAAGGTTAATCACAGGTGGGATGTTTAACGAACATTTAGTTCTTCACACTGCTTTGTTATGTTGCTTTTTAAAGCAGAGACTATATGTTTCAGGAATTGCTGTTATTTACAGTTTCAGATACAGTTTTCTTAGTTTATCCAAATAGCTTCCACCTTAAGACCTGGACCATTTTTATTTCTTCCCCTCCAGCATTTACTTTCCAAGGATCAACAACAAGGCATTTCCTCTCCTCTCTCTTTACCTCACTTATCACTGAGCATCAGAAAACTACCAATGTTACCTTTTGTGAACACTCTTTTGTGTAAAACGTATCATCAGACTGATACCCAACTACATCCAAATTATGAATATCAAAATCACAGTCTGCTTGAAACAGATTCAGACAGAACGAACTTATGCTTACCAGGGGGGAAGGGATAGCTAGGGAGTTTGGGATTGACATGTACACACTGCTACATTTAAAATGGATAATCAACAGGGACTGTATACTGTGTACAGGGAACTCTGCTCAATATTAAATAACCTAAATGGGAAAAGAGTTTGAAAAAGACTAGATACATGTATATGTATAAGTGAACAACTTTACTGTACACCTGAAACTATCACAACATTGTTAATCAACTATACTCCAATATAAAATAAAAAGTTTTTTAAAATCACAGTCTGTTTGAGAAAAACAATTTTCATTTTAAATAAGTATCGCAAAGAGGTCATCAATCCATTATAATTATTAACAAGCTCTATGACCTTGTGTGAGTTATTTATTCTCCTGATCCTGAGTTTTACCATCCGTAAAAGCAAGTACATAGTAATTACAAATTAGCTGTATCTGTTATTATATGCTAGGATGAAGAAGTCAGTCTTGCAGTCCAACGCTTAACCAAAGTCTAACCGAGAAAGGGCGTGCCTGTAGTGGACTATCTAATGGCCATGTAGTTCATTCATTCCTCTAAATAAGGAGCATACAGGGAGAAGGACTCTTCTAGGGTTAGGACTATACAGGTATATTCACGGAAGTAGTTAAGTGTGACATTTGTTTGCATTACAGGGGAAAGGACTTAGGCTGGGAAGCAAAGAAAGAAAAACACTTTGGGATCTTACTATGAGTCTACTGTGCTTGTCAATTTCACTTACTGGGAGTGCAAGGGTAGGGGTGGGGGACAGAGAATGCTCAGAAAATGTTTCCCGATTGTTTTTATGCAGATGATGTGACTCCAGTGACTCCAGAGACATTCACAGAAGATCCTAGTAGGATACTCTTTTGTTTATTTCTTTGTTTTCAAACTGGGGATAGAAGGGTTGAGGTCTGTACATCCTTCCTTAAAGGAAGACTAGAACAGTAAGTTCCCTACATACAAACCTTCAAGTTGCGAACTTTCAAAGATTTGAATATTCTCATGTCCAATCACCTAAGTTAGTTCTCGTGTCTGGCGTACATTATCACGTGTGTGCATCCTCTAAAAGTGGATGTGCTTTTGTGTACTTTACTGTACGGTATAGAGTACAGCAGTACAGTATCTTTATTTCAAGCCCAGGATGTCCAGAAGCAAGCGTAAAAGCGGAAGTGATGTAGCTGGTACTACTGTACTTTTCAAGGTACTGTACTGTAAGATTAAAAATGTTTATTTTTTGTGTCTGTTTTTTATGTATTATTCGTGTGAAAAGTATTATAAACCTATTACAGTACAGCACCACATAGCCGACTGTGTTAGTTGGGTACCTAAGCTAACTTTGTTGGACTTAACGAACAAACTGGACTTACGAACGTGCTTTTGGAACGGAACTCATTTGTATGTAGGGGACTTGCTGAGGTTCAGAGCTCTGTTGTCTATCTTAGATGCCACCGAGGGTTCTAAACATGCCCAATCTTTTTATCACTCCCTTATATTTTCCCCAAGAGTCCACATTCTTTCACTTCAATCTTGCCTCCTTTTAGATCATCATCCCTTCATTCTGCTCTTCTTTGCTACTTTTCCAACTTGCATTTTGCATTCCCTATGTTGTATCTTTGCAGATCTGGTGAATGATCCTGCTACAGATGAAACAGGTATGTTTCACTCCTACAGGTACGTTTCATCTCCTTAAAGATGGCGTGATTCTTGTTAATATTCACAATTATTTATTCCAGCTCTTGAATTAATCATGTATTTTTATCACAGGGAAAGGGATGTTGTTCAGTGATGGTGGGATAAAAGGAAAGAATCCTCCTAGTCCTCTAAAAACAGGAAGCAAAGTAGATTAATAGATTAAAAAAGCATGAATTAAAGTCTTCCAAAAATTAGTATAATGTTAACAGGCCAACTAATATTCAAAAAATATTTAATTATTTTCAATTAACTTTATTCCCTTGGACATAATACACAAACCCAGCCATGGTCTTGACTTTGTCCTGTTATCTGTATTCTTCCCTCTTGCCTTCTGCCTTCCCCTTTGCCAATTCGAAACCCTCCTCACACTGCTGTTTTGTGCCTTTTCAGTTCTGGCCGATATCAAGCCTCCCACAGATGACCTGGGTAAGTTCAGACCTGGGATCCCGGGGCCACCGGGCCCGTTCTGGTCTTTCCCTATCCCCCATGACAGAAGGCAGTATGGCTGGTGGAGGATCCTAATTAGGGCTACCATTTTATATAGCACATTTGTCCAACAGTATAATTTAAATTAAAGACATTTTTGATCCCTAACAAACAAGAACTGCGCAAGGGCTTTGATACACAAAATACCAAGACTTGATTTTTCTCTCCAAGTTTCTGAGACTGGATGGGTAAAGGCAAGACAAGGGTGAACAAAGCTGATTTTCTTCTAGATATCTTTTGTCTAGTAGACAAGATAGACAAAGGAATGGATAACCTTATTCAGTTTTACAAATGCTATAATCAGGATAAGCAAAAGAAGCTGTGGAAGACTCAAAGAGTCCTTGACTCTACTGTGTGTTGGGAGTTAGGAAAGGCTTTTATGGAAGGCATATTGACTAGGTTGATTCTTGAAAGACAAGGGAATAGAAAGCGGAAGAGCTTTTAGGTAAAGAAAACAATATGGGCAAAGGCTTAGAATGGAAATGAAAACCAATCAGAGAATAGTGCATGCAAAGGAAGGTCCTAAGCAGATTCTTGAACTGGAGAGCCAGCGAGAATGCTTTTGCCTAGTCCCAGTAAAATATGATGGCCTGAACTACGTTAGAGGTAAGGGAGAGAAATGAGCTGTCAGTGAGCAGGGACTGTTGAGATGATGTCCAGTTTTCTATTAGGTAGATGGTAGCTATTGGGTGGATGGTGGCACCAATGTGAATTGGTGAAGGGGAAAGATAAGGCAGTTTGATATGGAAGGATCTTTTAAAAAAAAAAAATCCATGAACTCTTCCAAAAAATGGCAGTTGGATTTGTAGGTCTTGAGCTTATTAGGAGAAAGATCTGGGCTAGACATATAAGTTTGAGAATTCTCAACATATAAACCTGTAATTGAAACCATGGGATAGATATAGCACTCTTCCTATGGCATCCTATAAGCAACCCTTCCAAAGACATTTTTACAGATAACTCCCGTGGTTAGTCTATTTCCTCAAGACTCATCTTACTCCTTGACTTATTCTCCATTTTACAAACTTCACTGGTATGTAACTTGCCCCTAGGTTAGGGCTGGATGTGACTATGACCCTTGCTATTCTTTACCAAATAACTTTTATCCAAGAACCCATGATGATGTATCTAGAGCTTCCACAGCAGGATAATAATCTTTTCTCCCCTTAGCTCTAGGATGATGCTCTTCTGAGCATGGCTCGTTGCCTTGTGTTGCTACTAAATTTGCTTCTTGATAGAAACAAAGATATTCTCAATACAATGAGTTTCTCAACTCTCTAGGAGAGAAAGGAGAAAGACAAAAATTATTTAAAATCATGTTAAATCTCTTCAATTTTGTGGATCAAAACACCCCATTATGGATTTTCTTTTAGAAGTTGCTAAAAAAGAGTTATTAATTCATCTATTTATGGGTGCCCCACGTGGGTCTCAAGTAAGGCAACATGACAGTTACAGGGCAGTGACTTCTAGAAGCAGTAATAACTGAATAAAATTTTTGCCTTCCAGCCTCACCCGATAAAAATACCACCACAGGTATTGATTGTCTTTTGCACGTCTTTTTTTAAGCTTTTTTTTTCCTTCCTGAGAATTCCTTGTCCTTGTTCTTGGGAGGATTCTTGGTACATCTTCTAGTTTATTTCCAATTCTTTCTCAAAGTGTATTTGTAGTATTCTTATTATCCTCCCACCCCACCCGCTGTTTTACGAGCTCCTGTACTAAAAGTCATGGGAAAAAGATGGGACCACTGTTGCATGGTCCCAGACCAGTCCTCTCCCTAAACTACCTTTGGACACTATTTGTTGGTTAGTGGGTTGGGAAGTGACTGCAAGGACTCCATATTACTGTAGATGTCATGCTTTCTCTAATGTACTGATAATTCTGATGTGCAGATAGGGTTGAAAACCCACCAGAACAGAGAAATAGTGACCCACCTTAGGATTCAAATTCTTCAGAATGGGACTGCTAGCATTTGATATTTCATGTTGCCACCTGTATAACCCTAGAAGGATTTTTTTCCTAGAAGAGACCTCAGGGACTATTTTAACCCACTTTCCTTCCAGGTAGGGAAGCACCTAAATTTCATTTTTTAGCCAACTTCTATTATTGCTTTGTTTTGGTGACAGGAAGAACATGCCCCAACTTACAGTGATCCTCTGTAGAGATTACTTTGTAGGTTTTCCCCAACTCTATCTCCCCTTCTCCATCCCCTTAACCCTCTGTTCATGCCTGTTTGGTATGCCTCCCCGTGTTTTTTATGTTGGGCCTCTTCAGAGTGCCGGGATGAGAAATTTGCCTGCACAAGACTCTACTCTGTGCATCGGCCAGTGAAGCAATGCATCCATCAATTATGCTTTACCAGGTAAAGGTCCCAGAACACCTAGAGAGCATCGTCCATGATAGTGCTTTCATGTCAGTAACTATTTAATGAGCATCCACTGTGGAATTTCAGTCTTTGGAGGGGCAGACGTTTTTTAGCATAACCCTCTTAGCTATTCCTGAAGGTGCCAATGAGAACCTGGAGTATGGACCGAGGCACACAGAGACCAGTTTGACTTAACAAGTGTAGACGCTAGAAGGCAGATGAAGGTGGGGGCTGGAGGTAGGATCATCATGAGGGAAACTCCAGTCTATCAAATTTACCACCTCACTGGTAAAAAGGCTGGAGCTAAACATCCAAGTGTGAAGGTAGAAAATAGTAGGGAATAGTGGGGAGGAGTCTGAAGCTTGAGTCTAGGTGGAGTGTGCGAAGTGTCACCAAGAAGAGTGATTGATCCCATTCCATCTCCTACACTACTTGGGGAGGTGGGGTGGGACGGGGCGGGAGGAAGAAGTCTGAAACACTTAAGGAAATCCAGATAAGGGGAGAACAGATAGGGAAGAGTGGGAAATACAGGAGTTGAAGAGGCATCGCAGGCCGAGGCTAGTTCTCCCTCTCAGGGCTTTTTCTATCTCCTTCCTGCCCCGTGACATTTGCACCGGTGGTGGCAGTTTACGGCGTATGTACATCATCAACAATGAGGTCTGCTCCCGTCTTGTCTGTAAAGAGCATGAAGTTATGAAAGGTAAGACTGGCTTTTTAGTGGGGAGGGACAGTAATGAGAGTGATAAGTAGATGCAAGATGCTAACAGATCCAAGGTCTGGCTTTGCAGGAGGGCTTTAGGCTACTCCCTCACTTACAATAGCTCCTGTTCCAACAAGTTACCCCAAATAAACAATCTAAGGAAAGCAGTATGCTTACTATATATATAACCCTAAGAAAAGCACCCCTCCCCAGATCTCTTTCCAACTAGACAGTAACCCCTAACTTCTCTTACATAGAGATAGAAATTTCAGATGCTCTGGTTGCTTTGAAGATCATTCACCAGAGTTCTAGATGGAAGGCCAAGTCAGCCATTAAAAATAACAGTCTCTACTAGTCTGCAACCACATTCATAACTCGGGGGGGGGCGGGGAAAGCCACTGATTTGGAGGCAGTAGCATTTGGATATGTGAAAAATCAACTGGACTCCTAGACACTGGCTACCTTTTAAACAGTCCACCAATTCCAAGAACCATTTACCTTGCTTATTGTGAAATGTCAGAGGTAGAGAAAGGTAGAAAGATTTTACAAGGGTCCAGGGTGTGTGGTTATAGACTGTGCATGGTGGGAAAAAAGATATGTCTCACCTTGCCCCTGGCCAGCCCCAAACGATGGCTGTGGTCAGCAAAGGCACCACACATGAAAGCCACTCTGACTCAGCAGCCCGCCTTGCGCCGAGCCCCTGAGTAAGAGCTGTACTTAACTTCGCAGAAGGAAACTTGCTGCTTGCCCCCAATTGGCTCTATGCAAGCCACCTGCAAGGGAAGCACCTTGACATTGAGGATGAGTATTTGGGACTCTAGGCACTTTCAAGTGTCTCAGGGGACTTGCTAAAGTTAGCCATTTGCACATAGTAAACATTTAAATATATATTGAATGACTGGACCTCATATTTTTGCTTTTTAATAAGTCCACGATTAGAAGAATTGGGAGCAAGGTGTATAAAGGAAACTAAAATTTACCGACCACCAGTGTGCTAGGTACCTTCATATCCATTTTTTCATTTTCATACTGACAACTACCTTGTTGAGGTGGGTATTTTAATGCGTGTTTTACAGAAAGGGATAGCGAAGTTCAGAAAAGTTAAACTTTCTGGTAGGGAGTAAATCACCAGTAAGTGGCCAAGCTGGGGTTCTAACCCTGATCTGTTTCTCTTCAACCTTTTCACTACACCACCCTGCAGTCTTCTCTTTCCTTAAGACACGAGCCCTTGCCATCTTCCTGCATCCTCATCCCATTATGCTCTGCTTCTCTTCTAGATGAACTTTGCCGTCAGATGGCTGGTCTACCCCCAAGGCGACTCCGTCGCTCCAGCTATTTCCGCCTTCCTCCCTGTGATGATGTGAACTTACAGAGACCCAGTTGTCTGTGATGTCAAGGAAGAGGAAAGAAAGAATGTGTGGGTGGGAGGGAGAGAATGCTCTGAGAGGGAACTTCTTGTCCAACCATTGTCAGCCAACCCATAGACATGAGTATTTCTTAAACCAATCCCATCACAATGTCTAGCTTTTGCCCCTACTTCTTGATTTTTCATCCATTTATCTCATTTTTCAGTACTTAAAATAGTCTATAGTATTGCATGGTTTTGCTGCTTCCCCATATCATAGACCTAGTAGATATACCACATGGCTTAGATACAAACATTCTACATACAATTTCAAGGGAAAATAAACTTCAATAAAGTTATTAAAAATAATAATTAACAACTGAATCTGTTTGAGGTAGATCTTAAGGTGGAAGACGTTATCACTGTCTACCTTAACTAACCGTGGAACTTTATTTTTCATTCAAGAGTTTCCTAGATTAACCCCCATTCACCTACATAGTCCCCTTTACTTTTATTAATTATTTTGCTGAATTGTCCTAACATTTGCCTGGTAGGTCCTTTTTAGGAGAATTATGGTAATTTTTGTAGTCGTAGAAAATCCTCCAGAGACAAGAGTTATACAAAACCGAGGCTAAAGAGAGAGGAGTACACCAGGTATAAAACTATTCAATTTTTCATGCAGTTGTTCAGTCGGCAAGTAGGGCTAGCAAGTCTCATTTACCCACTCATTTATGTTAGTATGGGGGTTAGCCCACCTCCACAAGTTAATTAGACAACTTAATGTGAAACCATATCATTGCTCCTAATTTCCTTGAGTGGTTGGTACTTCTTTCATCCTCACCACTTACCAAAATCTGTAGAGATTATATTGTGCAAATGGATTCTGGAGTAGCCTGATTTGGGGCATAAGAAGGGAATTCAGACCTGAACTTTAACACACAAGTATAAAGTTTACCTGGTGGTTTATAGGAAAGAGTAAAAGAAACACAATATTCAGACAACCTTTATTCTAATCCTGGCTCTAGCAGTAAGTAACCAGGTAGCCTCAGTTAAGTCATGTTCTCTCATTAGGCCCTGGTTTAAAGTCCCGATCTTTAACATGACAAAGTTAAATTTATGTTAGTTCTAAGGTTTCTTTTAACTCAATGGTTTAAGACTTAAATGCAATGCGTTATTCGTTTTTCTCAAAGCCTAGATGTTATATGTTACAGAATTCAACTTGGTAAGGGTTGGATTCCTTTCACATTGCGGAAATACTACCTAAATGAGGACAAGATTCTTGCTGTTAAGAAGCAATTTAGTTTAATAGGATTTGCACAACTGATTAAAGAGAAATGCTAGAAAAGCCCCAAAGCATGTAAGCCCTACCCCAATCTCTCAAAGCAAATGTACTCGTATATAGACAGACATAGTCAATGGACACTGTAGCCACTACAGAGGCAGCTCATAGGCACAGAGTTTCCAAGAATCATTTGAGTCGCTTCATGAACTTGACCCTCTGATTGCCTATTGAACGAGAGGTGGCATTCCCACCAGAAAGCACCCCAATCCCAGTATTGGGTATATTGCAAATTAAACGTTTAAAATAAATATTCCCAATTTCCTTCTCAGAAGACAGTGGTCTTTGGTCTGGTTATTTCTTTTTCTATGTTTAGAACGAAGGCCTGGGCTTCCCTGGTGGCGCAGTGGTTGAAAGTCCGCCTGCCGATGCAGGGGACGCGGGTTCGTGTCCCGGTCTGGGAAGATCCCACATGCCGCGGAGCGGCTGGGCCCATGAGCCATGGCCACTGAGCCTGCGCGTCCGGAGCCTGTGCTCCGCCACGGGAGAGGCCACAGCAGTGAGAGGCCCGCGGACCGCAAAAAAAAAAAAGAAAGAAAGAAAGAAAGAAAGAAAGAAAGAAAGAAAGAAAGAAAGAAAGAAAGAAGGCCTGAACGTAGGCTTACATCCCATTTTTGAAAGCTGAGTAGCAGCATCGCTCACATTTCTCTGTTCCGCTCTCCACTGTTTCCTCGCTCCCTCCACAACTTGACCACTGGTTCTCCAACATTACAAATTTGTTTACTCTCCCCCAGACGTGGCCCCCTCCTGGGTCCTCCAGAAAATTCCATGTCTTTTCTGCCTCCTTTAGTCTTACTGGGTGAAGTTTTGTGTTTCACCCTCGCTTTTCTTTTGCATCATCAAATTCCTGTGCTTTGCTGTTTCTCACTGTTCCGATATCCTCGGCCTGTTGTACTCTTCTCTGTATGTAAACCAACACTTCTAACTCACTTTCCGTCCCTTCTTTCCTTACCCTTACACAGGCTTATTTTCCCTCATAACTTTCCTCTAAGAACAGTCCCAGGGCAGTTTTGGGGGGTTGGTTTTGGTCCCAGTTCTTTCCCTCTGTCCTTTCTTCCCCGTTTGCAGAATTCCATTCACCTCCTTCTTGCTGCATTTTACTTTCGACCCATTTCAGTTCCCGATGTTCTAGTTTTCTTCTCTTGATCCTCAGGATGTGAAAACATTTCACTCTTTATGGTATTAATGTTGTTTTTTTCCTGGTGAATACAAATGACAACCTTCTTAAACAAGGAACTTGATGAAAAAGTTATTTGAACTAAAAAAATGGATCTTTAATGTTGGAATTAACAGATTGGGTAAAAGGACCGTTAAGCAATTTGTGACTGAATGCCTTCCTGGTACCTTGAAGAGACTCACCTGCCTACTCACCTCACCTGAAAAAAAAAGTTTTACTCTTATTTTCTCTTCCAAAATTGAGCTGATCCTGCTCTGAGCCTAACCTTTTCCCATATTTCATGCTTCTGATTAAAGAAAATTCTCCTTCCTCCTTGAATGAAGAGGTTCTGGAAATTCAAGTGTGCACTATACTCTCTAAAAAGAGCCCCGGGCACACTTTCTCTAAGTATTCATTTGACTCAGACGGTGCAGTCCCCAAGCTGTCTCCCCACTTTTGATGACCTCAAGCAGTACGTGTTGCCAGCCGCAAGTTCCTCCCTCCTCTGCCTCGGGCACTCGTGGTGAAAGCTGATGTTTAGCCAAATACTTTACACCTGGTCAGAGGTGCAAGCAACTGGCAGTTTCTTAAGGTTCACCTTCCTTCTGTACTGAAGCAGCTGTAACACAGTTAAGAGAGACATCTGAGAAGAAACAGAAGTTGGAAGAGTACCAGATAAGGGGGATAAGGAGATGGCAGAGGGATGATGGGTTGACATCAGAGCAGAGGAACCCAGAGGCTCTGGGAATTCACAAATCTGTCTGCGAGAAGGGAATTTGCAAAGTGTGGTGAAGAGGACCCGAGTTCCATACCGATCCGTCTGGAACCTTACAGGGTAGAATGAACATCAGAAGCACAGTGGAGGTGGTCTAGGACTGTGCTTAGAGTTTAGTCAAATTCAGGGAGGCAAAGATTAGGTTAAAAATACACTCTAATAAAAATTGAAATCCTTGGGACTTCCCTGGTGGTGCAGTGGTTAAGAATCTGCCTGCCAATGCAGGGAACATGGGTTCTATCCCTGGTCTGGGAAGATCCCACATGTCACAGAGCAACTAAGCCTGTGCGCCACAGCTACTGAGCCTGCGCTCTAGAGCCCACGAGCCACAACTACTGAGCTCGTGAGCCACAACTACTGAAGCTCGCGCACCTACAGCCTGTGCTCTGCAACGAGAGAAGCCACCGCAATGAGAAGCCCACACACCACAACGAAGAGTAGCCCCCGCTCGCCACAACTAGAGAAAGCCCACACGTAGCAACGAAGACCCAAGGCAGCCAAATATATAAATACAAAGTTTTAAAAATTGAAATCCTTGTGTGTTTTAGAATTTTTCACTAACCAAACACCAGCGAAAGTAACTTGACTTTCTCTATGGTAAAGAGAGGAACAGGTGGCCACAGTTTGTTTTTTTTTTTTTTTCTAAAAACCAGTCAACCAGAGCCAGAAGCAGCGTCAGACGACAACTTCTGGGCAGAACCCAAGATGGAAAAGCAAATGTTGTTTATATAAATAGCGGTGCAGAGCCCATAGCTTCCTGTTGACAAAATGAGCTTCACTTCACCTCAAACCCTCAATGGTTTTAAAAATAGCTGATAGTCACTTAGTAACAAGCTTTGCAAACCCAGCCTCTCCAGCACGTTAAATTCAAAGCAGGGCTTTTTTTTGCTTTTTTTTTTTTTGGATAGAAACTGGTGCGGGTGAAGAGAGAAAGAAGGAACTGGGAAGAGAAGGAAGGGAAGAGGGAAGTTGCCCTCCTTGTCTTTCTCAGAAAACCAAACATGGCATCTTCCATGAAGAGCTTGTTTTCTGACCACAGCAGATATGTTGAATCTTTCCGGAGGTTTCTCGACAATTCCACGGAGCATCAGTGCATGCAGCAATTCATGGATGAGAAGCTGCCGGGCATAATAGCAAGGATTGGAGACACAAAATCTGAAATTAAGATTCTAAGCATTGGTGGAGGTACAGGTGAAATTGATCTTCATAGCTTCTCCAAAGTGCAGGCTCAATACCCAGGAGTTAGAATCAACAACGAAGTTGTTGAACCAAGTGCTGAACAAATCACCAAGTACAAAGAGCTTGTAGCCAAGACATCAAACCTCGAGAACATAAAGTTTACTTGGCATAAGGAGACATCATCTGAATATCAAAATAGAATGCTGGAGAAAAAAGAACTTCAGAAGTGGGACTTTATTCATATGATTCAGATGCTGTATTATGTAAAAGACATCCCAGCCACCCTGAAATTCTTCCATAGTCTCTTAGCTACCAGTGCTAAGATTCTCATTACTCTTACGTCCGGAACCAGTGGCTGGGACAAGCTACAGAAAACGTACAGATCTCACTTACCCCGGGATGACCTCTGCCAATATGTCACGTCATCTGACCTCATGCAGATGCTGGACAAGTTGGGGATTAAGTATGAGTGTTATGACCTTCTGTCCACCATGGATATATCTGACTGTTTTATTGACGGCAATGAAAATGGAGGCCTGCTTTGGGATTTTTTTTTTTTTTTTTTTTTTTTTTTT